>PVJS01014719.1:26597-40065 GCA_004027185.1 Glis glis | reverse complement strand
AACCTGGGACTACATTGCTGCAAACTGTAAGCCATCTGATAAATCTTTTTTTTTTAAAAATATACTCATTCTGTGTATTCTGTTAATCTAGAGAACCCTGTCTAATACAGTGTGTGTGTGTGTGTGTGTGTGTGTGTGTGTGTGTGTGTGTGTGTGTGTGTGTTACTGGGGTTTGAACCCAGGGGTATTCTACCTCTGAGCTACACCCCAGTTCGATTTTATTTTTTATTTTGAAACAGGGTCTCACTAAGCTGCTGAGACTGGCTACAAACCTGCGATCCTCCTGTCTCGGCCTCCCAAGTACTAGGATTACAAGCGTGCGCCACCAAGCCCAGCTACCAAGCCCTGATTTTCAGCTCACTGCTCTTTCAGCTGCGTCCCTTGGCCCCTGTGAGTCTCGAGTTTGTTTCCAAACAAGTACTATCTCCTCTGCCTAATAATGATAATAATGTCTCCTCTCCCTAATCCACGGAGCAGTGGGAAAATCTCCTGGGAACTCTCTCTCTCTCTCTCTCTCTTTGTCTCTCTCTCTTCTCTCTCTCTCTCTCTCTCTCTCTCTCTCTCTCTCTTTCAACTGTCACACATCAGTAGTTATTCCTGAATCATCCCATGGTGGGTATTAAAACGTGGTGTACAAGCAGCAAGCTGTCCTGCCAGTGCCGTCTGAGGTCGGCCTTCTGGATAGGAGTGTGGCCTGCGGTCAGGGCAGAGAAATGACACTCCCTCCACACAGGAGAACCCATGGCCCAGCTGTGCCACCGCCATAGCTACCAGCAGAGAAGCCGACTAAATGGTGTCGAAGGGAACAGTTTACCTACCTGCAGGATCTGGCCCACACAGAAACAACTAATGAGACTCTTCCTATAGGCTTTACTCAGGCCAAATTCCTGGGCACTGCTGGCCTTCCTGGTGCCAGGGATCTATTAGAGTCCCATCGGAGCAGCATATGTCTTCTGTGCCATTCATTTTATTTTGCATATACACACAGGCAAGAGCTTCCACTGCTATTTGATTGGATTGCTGTATTGGTGTTTTGTTTTGTTTTTTCAAAATAACAGCTACTAGAGAAAAGGTGTTTAAAAGGGACTGTGAACTCTCAGACCTAAAAACGTATCTCCAGAGAGTGTCCAGTGTTTAATACATTTAATTCCACCTACATTTAGTAAGAGCCAATCACGTGTAGACACTGCAGTGCTCCCTGGCAAAGCTACATGATATGAAGGAATAGTGAGTATTTTAACTGAATTTACTACACTGCAGTTGGTTTTCTCTGCACTTTTGACAACACCCAACCTACGCCTCTGGAACATTGGAATGGGCCATTATCCAGCCTGGGACACTTATATGGAATTATTTTTTCCAATATAGGATTTTTCCATTGTTCTTTTTTTTTTCTTTTCTTTTTTATCTTGTGATGCCCAGATAGTTACCAAAATAACCAGTAGCTGCAACATCTGGGAGCCCAAACAGACACAGGAAAAATACAGCAGAAGGGGAAGATCCATGAAAACAGGAAATGTGGAGAGGAGAGTAAAAAAGATGTCAAAACAAAGGCAGCCTGGGCGGGCAGCGAGGGAGGAGGTCAGCAAGAGAGGCCGTGGGTTCAGCCACCATACAAGTTCCTCGGGAGTCTTCAGAGAATTGCCTGGTGACGTCCACCCATGCCCACACAAAAGGACCGCAGTCTTTTCACCTCTGATTTACACAAAAAGTCATGGCCTCCTTCAAAGCCAAATAATAGCAACGCTACCAACTTCCCTACAAAGGCAGCTACCCCTGCCTGTCTGGGCCCACCAGCTCCTGGGCCGGGCCCATTTAAAACATAGTTGCTCAATTAATAATTGGCCAATCTAAACTAAAATTGGCTTTGACCCCACCACCCAATATTCTTACCACACTGATCTTGTTTTCTGGCCCAGCTTCAAGTAGGGAAAAGTACCTACCCACAGCTGAGAAGGGCAGTACGGGGGCTCTCCTGCACAGAGAGGCACCCAGACAGTGTTTGAGTTGGATGAGGACCTAGAGTTTGTCATGTCTAACCTTTTCTTGGACATGAATCCTCCATACTTCGTTAAGAAAGAGAGAAACTTTAGCTCATGGGTGTCTAGTGCCAAGGACCTTAGCGGCCCAGGAAGGGATATTTGTTCACCTCCTGCACTAGACAATGCAATGGCTCAATGCTCATTTTTCACTCTTCAAATAAAAAAGAGCCAACCATCACTACCTCTTCTCTCTTTCTTCTTCCGTGTGCCAGAATAAAATGTTACCTTCTTATTCTGCTTTTCCGGCAGTTTCCCTGGGCTGTCAGCTGCTCAGTAGACATCCGATCTCCACCCACATCATGAAAAGTTGACCTCCTAAGACAAAATGAAAACATTAAACCCCAGAGCTGGACTCTTACACCATGAAGTCCTCACTGTTCACTTCCTCAAAAAAGGCAGGGCCGGTGGAGAGGAAAACAGCGCCTATTCCCAAGAGCTCATGAACATTTCTTTCTCAACCCGCCAAAGTGGCCACTGCCCTCTATGAATGAAGTGAGAAAGGGTTCAGGGTGGCTCTCTATGGCCCCAGTGCCCACACCAAATCAGGTTTACCACCGATTTCCCTACCTTTGAGCCCAAGAAGGGTGGAGTCATTGCTCATCATCAGTCTCCAGCATCACTAACCCTTGGGCAGCCTGATTGCACATGGCCCCGGCCTAGGCTCTCTACGTGGAGAGCGACTCCTTGGGAGCATCAGGTGAAAGCCACAGATACCCAGCTATCTGATTCATGCACTGTACGTTCATTGTTTACATGTCCTTATTCCCACTAGACTCCAACGGGACAGTGATTTAATTATGTATTTGTCCGGATGTCCTGCAATAAATGCATATTCATGCTAAAGAAACATGAACCTGAGGCACAGATAAGCCAGTTGGTTAGGGCATTGGAAAAGTGAAGCATTTTGAGACTAAAATCCCAAATCTGATGGATAAAAGGGAAGGCGGGAAGAGGGGTCTCCTATATCTCATGGGAATGTTTGACTTCAGCTGTTTAAAGGAAGGCTTCAGGAGCCAGGGTGGCCACAATTGCCAGTGTGCACAGACGTCCACCTCTCCAGGGCCCCACGGGAGGCCCTCAGCCAGGCCGGCGGCGAGATCTGCAGCAGGAGCTTTTCTGCACAAAGCGACCTCCCTCTTGAACCCTTCTCACTTCAGGTTTCTTTGAGAGGGTGCCAGGGTTTCACTTGCTGGCTGGGAGAGCAGCTCCTTCCTGTGTGAAAGGGGGGCAGGAGGAGCTTTTGTTGCCTGTGCAACTGGGAGGGGCCAGGGTCCAACGGTGAGACCCCAATAGAGGAAGGACCTCGGACAGCTGTCTGCCAAGGCACAGAAGCATGTCTTTCTTACTTTATGAGAAAGAAAACAAACAAACAAACAAAAAGATCTAAGGAAAAGGGAAAGAAAGGTAACCATGGAGCTTTTTCCAAGGAGCCCAAGACAGCCATCTCCGCCAGCCGGGGAGTGGGAAAGCTCAGCTTTGTTCTGATGAAGGGATATGAGGCTTATTTGGACCAGAAAAAAAAAACAACCCATCAACTGAATAATCAGATGCCTCTGGACTGGCTACAGAAGGCTCTATCTGGTGGTGTCCGTTCTGCCGGCTGGCTTCCTGCAGAGATGAGAGCCTCCCCAAGACGACTGCCATTCTCCAAAAGTCGAGTTCTTGGCATGGAGCTGGGGGCCTCGCGATAAGGGATTAGGTGGTCTAGGGCCTGCTCTGGCCTTCTCCCTGACAGCCCTATGTGGAATTAAAATGCCCACAGCTGAGCTGCTCGCCTGGGATCTAGCCCCATCCCACTTCCCTCTCCCAGTAAATCTTGTGACTCCCAGGGTCCCCTGAAGTGTAAAATAAGATCAAGGCTGTTGGGAGATGCCTCATGGAGCTTCCTGGGAGAAAACAACTATAAGAAAAAGAAATTTAATCCCCAAGATGAATTTGATTGGTAATTATTTGTCGTGGTAAATTCCAGAAAAAAGAACTTGTTTGAGCCGGGCATGGTGGTGCATGCTTGTAATCCCAGTACTTTGGGAGGCGGAGACTGGAGGATCCGGGTTCGCGGCCAGCCTCAGCTCTCTCTCTCTCTCTCTCTCTCTCTCTCCCTCCCTCCCTGTCTCTCTCTCTACCTAGTGAGGCCCTCCATAACTTCGTGAGACCCGCTTTCAAAATAAAGCATAAAAAAAATAGGGCGGGGGGTGTAGCGCGGAGGTAGAACGCCCCTGGGTTCAATCCCCGGTACCGCAAAAAAAAAAAAAACTTGTTTGATTTTGTTTTTAATGGTCCAAGTGATTCTCTAACTAGCAGAAAAGAACTACTTCCCTTCCCCCAAAGAAAGGTACAATTAACATGTGCCCTGGGTGGGGGCTCAGGGATGAAGAGGGAGCTGTGAGCAGCTGGCACCTTGGTCCATGTAAAAAGCACTTGAAAAGTCATGATCAAACCAGAGGAAGACACATTGTTCTGTGTGACCTCTTGGTTTATTTAGCTCCTGGAATAAGCAGTTAACCCATGCCCACGAATTTAACAGGGACCAGCCTGGCATTTCATCCCATATTGCAGCCACTGTGGGGCCCATCTGCAGCATCTCTAATGTTTGCAATAGCACAGCAAATGACCTAGGACAGCATGACAGTACACCAAGAGCATCTAACCCTCCCTGTCTAGAACGGCTTTCCCTTCTCCTGCTCCCTTCTGCTCCCATCCCCTCCCCTCCACAGTTTTCATACAAATGCTGAAACCTCTCAAGGGGTTCCACCCACTGTCCCCCAAGGACCACACAGAACTATAAAGATGGCCGACTCCTCATTCTTACTAAGACAACACACGCACAGACCATAATTCAGGGCAAGAAAAAAAGTCTGTATGTGTGTGTGTGTGTGTGTGTGTGTGTGTACTAGGGATAGAATCCAGGGGCATTCTACCTCCAAGCTACTCCCCCAGCCTTTTTTAATTTTTTTTATTATTTATTTATTTATTTAAATTTTTATTTTGAAACAAGATCTCATAAAGTTGCTGAGGCTGACCTCAAACCTGAATTCCTCCTGTCTCAGCCTCCCAAGTACCTAGATTACAGGCATGTGCTACCACACCCAGCTTGTCTTTTCTTTCTTTCTTCCTTTCTTTATAACTTTCTAGGTGTTTATTAAGGAGATTAATATGGACCTCTAAAGTTTTAAGCCATATCTTCCATGCAGATTTTCAGAGGAAGTTAATCAAGTTCAAAGTTGTAGTCACTGTCTCTTTTCTTATACTTTTATTGGTGCATCATAATGTAGTTCATAGTGATAGTGAAATACATGCACACAGCACTTGATGGGTTTTCCCTTGGCTCCAAACTTAAAAAGGTGAACTGGGCAAAATATCTCCACAACTAGTGGTTATCAGCGGCCTACCTGTTAGCATCCAGCAAATTCTATTATGGCTTCTGGAGTTAATGGTTAATGTGATTTGATGGCTAGATAGCATTAATTTCAAAAATAACTTGTTGAAACAACCAGTATTTATTGTATGCCTACTGAAGACCACATCTGAGTGTAGACACCAGGGATACAGGGATGAAACAGACAGACAACGCTTCTGCCCTGCCCTCATGCAACCTACTTCTCAAACAGGGGCAATGGCCAATATACACATGAGCAAAAACGAGTAAGTAAATGCTGCTTACGAAAATAAAGTTCAGACAATGGAAAAAGCAATAAAGGGGGGAAAACATGGTAACAAGGCAGAGATGGAGTGGGAGGGTGTCTGATCTTCCAAGGCAGAGCCGGCCCTTTGGAGGACCATGAGATCAACGCTGAGAGCCAACTGGTGAGAACACCAGGGCTTAGGATGACCTGGGAAAGGGAGTGCCAGGCAGAGGGAACAGCAAGAGGGCAGCGTCAGAGCACACCTGGATGAATCAGCTTCGCCAATCACTCTTCGACAATACCAGAAAAGTCTCCTTGTGTCTCAATGCTTTTGTTTTCAGCTATAAACCAATCATGATCATTTCTTTCCCATTTTCTTTCCTGCCAGAGCAGTTTCCCCTGGCAGGTCAGTTTTACACTGACCCCTTCCTCTACCTGTCCTTCCATCCCCAACACACACATACACAGGCACCCAGCAACTAGTAACGCAGGGACTTCACGGAGAAAATGAAGTTCCTTCTGCAAGACTTTAAGACCACCCACATGTCAGGCACATGACCAAAAACCTGAGTAGAATGTGAGAGTCAGGGGCCCCGGGCTGGATGGACATGCCTCTGCGCCAGAGGAAAGAGAAGGAAGCATTTGTGAGACGGTTCTGAACAGTTTTATTTCATCTTCCTTGGTTCTATATGAACACTAGGTAATAACGTGCTTTTTTTTTTCTTTCCCTTTTTTTAATGGATTAAGAGTCTGAGTCAAGAAAGGTATCCCAGTGGCTGGAAAATAGAGCAATTTTTTTTGTTTCTTTCTTTTCCCCTTTGAGCAGCTCCTCCCCCTCCTCCGTCCAGTCTCGGGGCTGCATCCCTGCCCGGCAGGCCTGTGCAATCTTCCTGCATTTCAAGCGAAGGAGCATTCAAAAGTTGGACAACAGGGCTTTAATTCAACTTGATCATCTTCTCAAAAAGAAAATTAAAAAAAAAAAAGACCGGAAAAAAAAAAAAGAGAGGAAGAACAAAAGTTGGGAGAGGCCAGACTAAATGGATATGATCTGAATGCATATTTGTGTTACAACTAATACAACCAGCATCAGAAAGGGACCAAGATCAAATAAATGGTAAAACCTGACAAAGAGAAGAATAGATGGTATGTGGAGCCATCTGTTTTGGAGGACACCCAAATCTGTCTGAATCTGTGAGGCCAAACTACCAGCTATTCTAAGACGCCCCATTCCAAGAGTGGCCTAATGCGCAGCTACACAATCAGTTTCTCTCACCATCACTTTGGCTGCAACTTTTTTGTGCAATTAAGTAATTTATTCCTTTCTTCAGCCTCCTGATTCTAATGAATCCGAGCCACAAACAAGCCTCAGTTGCTCCTATTGAAGGAGTCTGATTGCATCTGGCAGTGATTGCTGAAAATCCTGAAGAGGAAACAGGGAAGGGAAGCATATTGTTTGGGGGGGTAATAGGTGAAGACCTGCCTCTCTTGACCTATAATACATTAGTGTCAGTGAACATTTGGCAGCCTTCAGATGATTAGCAATGAAGATGAATCAAGCAAAAAAGAGGTAGAAATCTGCCTCATCTGAGTCACCAGAACCGCATACATTTGCATGCTGATTAGCTGTTCTTTTGTCTGTGTTCCTAATTATTATGACACATTATGTCTTCATCATGCAAGATTCTGATCTGTCTTGTTCAAAATGCATGTAGAAAAAAGTGCTGTTTATTGATTCAACATGTAACTTTTATTTTTATGTTTGCTTTAATTAAATACATATTTGATTGCCTTTGCCTGCTGTCCTTCCCCCCCCCCCGTTTTTTTTTTTTTTTGCTCTTATTTATTTCATCTTGTTGACAAACACATAGGTAACCTTCCTTTATCACGCTCAGAGCATTTGGTGCTCACAGCCTCTTCTCCCTCTGCCTCCCTCTCTCTCTCTCTCTCTCTCTCTCTCTCTCTCTCTCCTTCTCAGGTGCTCACTTTCATTTCCTTGAAGAGGCAAAACAAAAGAGAGAACAAGACACAGCACCCCCACTATCACTGCGGAGGGGGAGCCCGGAGGGCGGCACCGGCTCAAACCTTAACAAGAGCAAACAAATGTTTGTGACTCCAGAGAAAGGCTTTCCGGGGAAACACGGGCAGCAGAAGGGGGGGTTAAAAATAACATGATCCCGTGAAAAAGGGAGACCCTCTGTCATTCCCAGTTGTCTTCACACATTACTGATTATGAGGGTCTGGGAGCAGGGTATGAACATGCCTGTCTCCCGGGTCAGGCCTCCAGTTTTCCCATATGGCCCAGTGGTTCTGCTAGAAATCCAGGCAGGGAGGGGAGGCTGCTTTCCCAACAGGCTTTCCATAGCTCCACTCAGCCTCTCTTTCTTGAAGCGGAAGTGCCACAGACACTGCTCCCCAAGCAGCCAGGAAACCAGCGTCCCCAGGGGCAAGAGCACTGGACAAAGAACTCTGAAGGGAAGGACTTCCTGAAAAGATGCAAATGCAGGAGCATGGGCCCAGTGTCTGTCCAGGCTGCTCCTTCCAACCACAGAGCAGTCTTTCTTTGGAGTGGGGGCCCAGAGGGAAGGTGTGAGCAGAAGGGGACTAGGAAAGGCATTTGTTTCCTGCTGGTTATAGTCAACCGAAGCCTTGCAGTCTTATCGCCCTCCACCCCGGGATATGCTAAACAGCTGTAGTTAGCACAAAGCTATTTGGCGAGTCCAATCAAGACACTTAGAAAGGGAGAGAGCACCACAGAGGAAGAGCCGGATGCAGGAGTAATTGAGTGCTGAGGGCCCATACATGCTCAGAAAGAAAGCAGGGCCCAACCGAATGCAAATGGCTCCTCGCTGAAGAGGCATAATGCCCACGCTCTTCCCTGCTAATGGGCAATGATTGGCTGGAAATGTAATCAACAGCTCTGCCCCCAACATCTATCGCTAGGGTGAGGGATGATGGAAATCCATATTCATGAGAAAGCAGGCCGGCAATGTTTACTGGGTGCAGAAAGGGGGCAGGGCTGGCCTGGGTGAGACCCAGGGCCTTGTAGAGTGAGGACAAGACCGGTGCTGTCAGAGTCCCCTCCCAGACCCAGCCCTCCCCTCACTTATCTGCCCCCACATGGATGCATGTCTGCTGAACCTGAGACTGAAGAGAATTCTCGATGTGGTGAGTCCATAATTCACCTAATCAGAATGTCTATCTGGGTACCCCATCTCACAACATCCTGGGTGGAAGCATTCATCTCAGCCCTAACCCCTGAAGTGTGGCACAATTAATAGGAATAGATATAGAGAAAATGGCAAACAAAAGAGACAGGTACAACACCGGCTTCTTGGAATCCATCTTAGAATCCCTTCATCATACATCGAGGTGTCTGAGCATTTTCTTTTAAAGGATACCAGGCATTCTGCTGGGCTGAGTGGTGTTAGTATTAGTTTGCTAGAGCTGCCATAACAAAATGCCACAGCCTGGGTGGCTTAAACAACAGATATGTATTTTCTCACAGTTCTGGAAGCTGGAAGTCTAAGATCAAGGCCATTCTGAAGTCATGTCCTTTTTATATCTTGGATGTTTAAATGTCCTATCTATAATGAAGTGATGGCAATAAGAGATGGTAAGAATTTTTTCTAATGTCCATGCTTAGCAAAATAAAAAACCAGCAACCCTCTGACTGGCCCAGTTAAAAAATAAAAACCCATGACCTGTTACATCCTCCAAGAATCTTCTCCGCCTTCCTCACAACCTTGGTCCTGATGCAAAAATCTTACATTCGACATTTTACTCACTTACATTTAGCTCTGTGATTGTTTTCTGATTCTTTCCAAATAAATTACAAGCTCCCAGGGGAAAGAACCATGACTTTTTTTTTTACAATGCTAAGGATGGAACCCAGGTCCTGTGCATACTAGACAAGTGCTCTACCACTGAGCTACATGCCCAATCCCAAGACAAAGTCTTACATCTTCTATTTTTATTTTTAGATAGCACAGAGAAGCACCCTCAACAGATGCCCAGTAAATGTTGAATGAATGAATAAAAGAATAAACAGCAAAAGTTGATACAAACTACCCCACAGAAGATTTTCAGAGCAGTGAAAATATTCTGTATGATACTCTAATGGCGAAGAGATGTCATTATGAATTTGTTCAAACCCATAGAATGTACAACACCAAGAGCAAACCCTAATGTAAGCTATGGACTCTAGGTGATCATGATGTATCAATGTGGGTTCATCATTTGGAACGAATGGACCATTCTGGTAGGGAATGCTGATAAAGGGGGAGGCAGCGAATACAACGGCTCTAAAACAATAATAAATCTTTAAAGAATAATTGAAAACCAACAAATTTTTAATGGGTCCAGGAAAAAGTAGGGATTTATAAAGGAATAACAGACACTTGACAGCTTCTGTGGTCCCTTCCCGTCCCACTGTCTGTGGTTCCTTAGTTTGTGCACAAACCATGGGATGAGAAATAGACCCATAAGTCAGTTGAAATGATGATGAAAAGGAGGAATCCTGTGCCACAGGCCCAGAAAAGTATGGAAGCTTCCATGCTGGAATTGCTTCAAAATACTAAGCATTTGGACATCAGCAGGATCCAGCTACTTCTCACCTTCATCTTTCACCCACATGAATGCGTTGACCTCTATGGTAGTCTGGACAATGGCCTTCCAAAGATGTTCATAACCTAATGCCCAAACTTTATGAGTATGTTACTCCACATAGCGAAAGGGACTTTGTAGATGTGATTAAGAATCTTTTTTTTTTTTTTTTTGCGGTACCAGGAATTGAACCCAGGGGCGTTCTACCTCCACGCTACACCCCCGGCCCTATTTTTTATCCTTTATTTTGAAACCGGGTCTCACGAAGTTGCGGAGGGCCTCACTAAGTAGAGAGAGAGAGAGAGAGACAGGGAGAGAGAGCGAGAGCTGAGGCTGGCCCCAAACCCGGATCCTCCGGTCTCCGCCTCCCAAAGTACTGGGATTACAAGCGTGCGCCACCACGCCCGGCTGATTAAGAATCTTGACGGGGCAATTATCCTGGATTGTGTGCATGGGCCCAATACAATCACAGGGTGCTTATATGGGAAAGAGGAGGCTCAGAGTCAGATAAGGTGACGTGATGAGGGAAGCCGAGGCCAAAGAGCGATTTAAAGCTCACATGCTGCTGGCTTTGAAAGTGGAGGAAGGAGCCACGAGCCAAGGAATGTAGGCAGTCTTTGGAAGTTGGGAAAGTCAAGGAAATAGATTCTGTACCTCCAGAAGGAGCACAGCCCTTCCAACACCTTGATTTTATCACTCTGAGCTCCAGAATGGTAAAATCATAGATTTGTGATGGTTCTAGGCCACTAAGTTTGTTACAGCAAGAGTAAGAAACTCATATACCCTTCCTTCTGGTCTCCCTGCTTCTGCTCTTGTCTTACACAATCTATTTCTAAAACAAAGGCCAGAGTAATGCTTTTAAAACCTAAGTCAGGTCATGTCCCTCCTCTGCCCCAAATCTTCTCATAGTATCCTGTCTCAAAATAAACTACAAAGTTCTTAATATCATGCCGAGGCCCCCACCTGGTCCAATCCTCATGCCTATAGAGGCATCCTTCCCTGTCTCCTCCCATTCCTTCCACGCTGGCCTTACAGCTCTGGTCATCCTCCTGCCTAGGTCCTTCACACTCGCTGTGCCCTCTCCCTGCAGGGCTCCTTCCCCTGACATCCCAAAGCCAACTTCCTCACCTCCTCATCTCTTTTTTTTTTTTTTTTTTTTTTTTTTGCGGTACCGGGGATTGAACCCAGGGGCGTTCTACCTCTGCGATATACCCCCGGCCCTATTTTTTTATACTTTGTTTTGAAACCGGGTCTCACGTAGTTGCGGAGGGCCTCACTAAGTAGAGAGAGAGAGACAGGGAGAGAGAGAAAGAGAGAGCTGAGGCTGGCCGCGAACCCGGATCCTCCGGTCTCTGCCTCCCAAAGTACTGGGATTACAAGCGTGAGCCGCCACGCCCAGATTCATCTCCTCATCTTTTGCTCTAATGGCACATTCTTGGTGTGGCTTTCCTTGAGTGTCCTATTTATTTATTTATTTATTTATTTATTTATTTATTTATTTTGTGGTACCGGGGATTGAACCCAGGGGCGTTCTACCTCCATGCTGCACCCCCGGCCCTATTTTTTATCCTTTATTTTGAAACCGGGTCTCACGAAGTTGCAGAGGGCCTCACTAAGTAGAGAGAGAG
This sequence comes from Glis glis, assembly GCA_004027185.1. Taxonomy (NCBI): domain Eukaryota; kingdom Metazoa; phylum Chordata; class Mammalia; order Rodentia; family Gliridae; genus Glis; species Glis glis. The sequence goes on along the minus strand of PVJS01014719.1, from coordinate 28,170 downwards.
AGACAGGAAGAGAGAGAGAGAGAGAGCTGAGGCTGGCCGCAAACCCGGATCCTCCGGTCTCCACCTCCCAAAGTACTGGGATTACAAGCATGCACCACCACGCCCAGTTTGAGTGTCCTATTTAAAACAATCCTTCTTCTACTTCCTGTCTTTCCTCTCTACCCAATGTGTCTATGGTACTCAACCCTTCTGACATACTATATATTGTACTATTTCCTCATTTATCTCCCATCTCCAGAATGCATGCTTCATTAGGACCAGTATTCTTGTCTATTTTACCTCTAGCACCAAAACATTGTCTGGCACATGATAGGTACTCAATAAATATCTGCTAAATGGATGAGCACTGTCTTCCAGGCTTTCCCTATAAGATTAACATTGATATTGCTTTTATCTCACATGAGACTGATGTAACCAATACTAATAAGAACAGCAGTCATACTAACTGAAGCTGACAGTCATGGGAATGTACTGAGTGCCAAATACAGTGGTAAGTGCTTTACAGATATTAACTCAGTTAAATCACAACAGTTCTTCACATATGACCTTCAGGGAGCAAAAAAGCTAAAATATGAGGCAGGAATTGCTGGCTTCTTATTCAGTGTCCAGCTTGTTGAGGGCAAAAGGAAGACACTACTTACTGGACAAAACTGATGTTATCTTAAGAGCATGTATAAAATGGAGTTTAAGCCCATCACCCTCTGAGAGGCTCTGAGCAGTGCCTGACTCATAAGAAGCAGCTGGGATCTGCTCATTCATTTTTGTTTGTTTGTTCATTTTGTTTTTGACAAAAAAAAAATCCAATGTCACCTGCTAACATGGAGAGAGAGCACACAAGTTTGGGAATGTGGAAAATCTCACAAAAATGTTACTTCTGCTCAACAGCTGCCCCTTGTCAAAAGCCTCTGAGACCTACCTACCCGCTCATGTTACTCCTACCTACCAGCTCAATCCATCTCTTGGTCAACATTTTCACTGCCATAATCCAAAACAACTGACCACACAACTTAGAGGAAGGAAGATTTATTTGCTCACAGTTTGGGAGATTTGGGAGTTCAATTCATGTCAGGCTGGGTCTACGGAGTTCAGGGCATGGTGGCAGGTAGTGGAGGGAGGGAGAGCACAGGACTCTGCTCTCACATGGAGGCCAGAAGCAGAGAGAACAGGGGGAAGAGAGACCTTATATTATCTCTAAGGTCACACCCCCACGGACCCCTAATTAGAAAACAAGCCCTGCTTCCAACATTGCTACCTTCTTTCCAGGAGGTCTAGGGCGACATTCTAAATCCAAACCATTAGACCATCCCACGTGAAACAGATGAGGGAGTAAGAGTGGAAATGAGAATCAGAACTGGGAGGAGGCACAGATAAGAAGATGAGACGGGGCACCAATAAGGGGTCTGTACAATCTCTTGCTCCCCAAAACTCACAGAGGAAGTGTGCCTTGTGAATCTGAGGTCAGATGGGGTTGGCTGCCTAGGAGAAGCAAGCCTCCTGCCCGCCTGCCATGGGTCTCTTCTGGGAAATATAGTTTCTTTCTTTCTTGTCTTTTTTTTTTTTTTTTTGGTTTTGG
>PVJS01014719.1:0-26497 GCA_004027185.1 Glis glis | reverse complement strand
TTGGAGGACACATTAAGGGTGGGGATTTTCCTTTGTTTGCCATTGTAATCTCTGTAGTTGCTATAGTCAATGAGCGAATAAGTGAAAAGATGCAATGAGGTGTAAAAATAGATTTGCACAGGGCAGACAACTGCACATTCCATTTATTTACCTCTTCTAACAAACCGATACCTGGGGTGACATTTATTAATAAATGGCATTACCAGGTGCCTGATATGTGGCTCACGGAAATTAATTACCCAGCCCATGGTAAAACCATAACAAGCCCGCAGTGCTGTAACATTTGTGCTAATTGAAAATGAGATAAGTGCTGTGGGTGCAATTTGCATTCAATGCAGTGTATTAATTATCTTTAGTTCTCTTCATGATAAATATACCTGACTGAATCACTCTCCTAATTTACTGGATAATAGAGTCGTAAGTGGATTCCCTTAGGTAACCAAGAGGAGGCACTGAGTTGTGGGCAGAATGGAGGCCTCTGTCTCCCAAATTCTCCAACCAGGTTAGTTCAGGTGCTTTTTTATTCACCTTCCAGTGTTTCTAGGAAGATAGAAAAGTGAGACTGTCATACCCGAACTCCCAACCTCACGCACTAATCCTTCTCTTCTTTTCCACAAGACAGGCTGGCTGCTCTAGAAGCTCAGAGACAGCTCAGAACTTTACGTTACAGAGGCTGTATTTCAATTCTTTTAATGACTACTGAATGCTAAAAATTCTCTCTCTCTCTCTCTCTCTCTCTCTCTCTCTCTCTTCTTTTGGTACTGGAGATTGAATCAAGAGGTATTCTACCTCCAAGCTATACCCCCAGCCCTTTCTTTTTTGTTTTGAAACAGGGTCTCAATAGGTTGCTGAGAGTTTTGCTAAATTGCTGAGGATGATCTCAAAACTGTGATCCTCCTGTCTCAGACTCCTAGGTACTGGGATTGCAGTCATGCACCACCATGCTCAGCTAAATGTTATCTCTTTTACTACTCATTGTCCCCTAATTCAGGACTTGCATGCCTGCAGTTCTGAATGGAAAAGGAGTCGAAACTTGTACTACAATAACAATCAAGAAAAGCCAGATTTTAAAATCTTGGGCAGTTGCAGCCAATGAATGCTTGGAGGTGCTAATTTAGAGAAACGGCTCAAGTTACAGTTCCCATATGAGCTGTATGGCAAAGTTTCTTAGTGCAATCCAAGAAGGAAGGCCTGCCTTTCAAGGTGAAAAGAGGAAAAAGATGCACTCGGTCACTGTGAGCCAGAGTTCCCCAACCCTCCCCTGCTGGATCATTTCTTTGCATTCTTGGCAATGAATTCCTCTCATCTCACCTTCACATGCCAAACAGCACATCATAAGGGAGAGGTGACAACAGTAACAATAACAATAATAGTTGTGCACTGAGAGTTTACCATGTGTCAGGCACCAAGCTAAGGACTTGATTCTCAGCTGACTTCCCTGCTTCCTATCTAAAGAACACCCTTTCCTCAACACACACACAAAATAGCTTTCCATGGCAGCCCCTGCTTGCTCCTTGTCTGGCACTTGTCCCAACCTGTAGTTGCCTTGCTTAGCTATTTACCTGTTTGTCTGTACTTCCTCCCTAATTAGCGTGCCAACTCCATGAAAGTAGAGCCCTAGCCTGTCTCCTTCGTCCTCACCTTGTGCCTGGCCTGTAGTGACATACTCAATAAATATTTGTGGAATGAATACAAATTTACAATTATTCCCCAAAGTAGGCAGACCAAAATTCAATTTATGACCCAGTCCAAGCAGCACATAGAACATGTTCTCAAATTAATACCTTCACAAGGTGTTCCCACTCCTCTCCGCTCGGAGAAGTCAGAAGTCCTGCAAGACACGGGCCTTTAACACAGGAAATGTCTACCATGAAATCCCATCTACTTGGTAGAGAAAGGCTCCAATCTAATTCTAAGCTTTCTAATAGTTATGGGAAGAAGAAAGTGCAGCTGTAAATACTCATGAGATAAAAGCAACCAGGATAGGAAGGAAGCAAAATGATTTCTGACACAGACTGGAGAGAAATTTCTTTTGAAGACAGAGAAGACATTGCTCAGCATTCAACTACACGCTGGTGGTAAGGAAGTGGCACTGGCCCACAGGAGCTTCGTGTGAATTATAAGGGTGTCCTTCTCCAAGCTGACTCAGCCCCCTGAGGCAGGCATGGGGCTGGATTTCAGAGCAGGTGCACCCGTGCCCAGCGCAGTTGCCCAAGGCAGCCCTGCTGCAGACGTGCAAATCACTGTTCCCTCCTAAAGCCCCTCAGGTTAAAGTGAAATCAGGTTAAATCATCCCCATGAGACCCATGGGTTATGGTCCTGGCTCCCAGCTCTCAATCCCCTGGTAGATGCCACCACAATTACTGCCACCAACTCCAGATGCCACCAACTCTACTACTAGGTTATGCACCAGTATGACAAATGATGGCGATATTGGGTTTCTCCTAAGAAAAAGGTGATAGATTTTATTTCAGGTAAATGAGTATAGTCTCCATTCTGGTAAAAAGAACTGAACTTTTTTAAATATGTCACTTCCTACTTGATATGAACTGAATGTTTGTATCTCCCTAAAATTCATATATTGAACCCCCAATCTAACTATATTCTGAGATAAGGGTTTGAGGAAAGATAACTATATTGAACTGAGGTTCAATGAGGTTGTAAGGGTGGGGCCCTGAGCCAACAGGACTCGTGTCATTGTAAAAAGAGACATGAGAGAGCATTCTCTCTCTCTCTCTCTCTCTCTCTCTGCCATAAAAGGACACAATAAGAAGGTGGCCCTCTACATGCCCCCCCCAAAATGAGGCCCCTGGACTTCCAGCCTCCAAAATAGTGAGAAATAAATTTGCGTTATTTAAGCTACCCAGTCCTTGGATTTTTGTTATGGTAACTCAAGGTGAGCAAGGCGCTACCCTAAACATCAGTGATATTTAGCTACCCTGGGAAATGGGCAGCTACAAAGAGAGAGTATATGACAGGGTATGGAAAACAAGGGCTCAGGAAACCAGAAGAGAGAGAAGAAGCAATGAACCAGAGAAGGCTTTCTTCACAAAGCTTGGCTTCAGAGCCCATTATTTAAATGTGCATATACCATGAGGTGTATTCATATTTCAACCTAATATATCCTCAGCACAGTGGCCATATTGGTCCTTTTAAAACATAAGTCAGATTTTATCAGTCTTCTACTCAAAATTGGCCAGCAGCTCCATCCCCTCAGAATAAAACCCCAAGTGCACACCAGGTCCTACAAGCCCCCCTAAACTGGCCCAGCACCCGCTTTGACCTCAGCCCCCATTATCCTCCCCTGGGCTCACTCTGCCTCAGCCACACTAGCTTCCTGTGCCCCTCAGATACCACCAAGCACACCCTTATCTCAGGCCCTTTGCCATGGTCATTCTCAGTACCTGACATACTATGCACTTGTTAATTTGTCTGCCTCTCCCTAAAACAAAAGTCTCACAAGGGCCAGAATTTCTTTGTTCTCTCTTATACCCCCAACAATTTCAATAGTGCCTGATCCTCAATAAGTATTTCTTAAATGAGTAAGAAATATGAATGATTTTAAGAGATAACTATTGTAGCAACATTTGTTGAGTGATAAACTAAGCTTTTTATTTGCATTATCTGTATATATGCTGGGCATTAAGCTAAACTCTTCACATACTAGGAACAGAGTTTAAAATATGCTATCTCATTTAGTTCTCACAATAACCATTTGAGGTCAGTAGTGTTATTCCCATTTTATAAGTAATAAGGTTGAGGCTCATGGAGAAGGTCATCTGCACAAGCCCATAAGGACAGCAAGGAGTGAAGCTGATCAGAATTTGAAGACAGGCCAGGCGTGGTGGCGCACGCTTGTAATCCCAGTACTTGGCAGGTGGAGACCGGAGGATCCGGATTTGCAGCCAGCCTCAGAGCGCGCTCTCTCTCTCTCTCTCTCTCTCTCTCTCCCCCTGTCTCTCTCTCTCTCTCTCTCTCTCTCTCTCTCTCTCCTTAGTGAGGCCCTCTGCAACTTCGTGAGACCCGGTTTCAAAATAAAGTATAAAAAATAGGGCCAGGGGTGTAGCGCAGAGGTAGAACGCCCCTGGGTTCGATCCCTGGTACCGCAAAAAAAAGAAAGAATTTGAAGACAGGTCTGCCTAATTTAAAAGTCCATTTTCAGTCAGGAGTGGTGGTGCATGCCTATAATCCCAGTACTTGGAAGGTTGAGACAGGAGAATCACAGGTCCGAGGCCAGCCTCAGCAACTTAGTGAGATCCTGTTTCAAAATAAAAAATAAAAAGCCCTGGAGGTGTAGCTTGGAGGTAGAATGCCACTGGGTTCAATCCCCATTACCACCTCCTCGGGCCCCCCACAAAAAGTCCATTATCCACCTGAGGGTGTAGCTCAGTAGTAGGGCAGCTGCCTAGCAGGCTTAAGGTCCTGGGTTTCATTCCCAGCACCACAAAACATAAAATAAGATTCCATTAAAAGCCTATGCTCTTAATCTCTATGTATTTAGATACAGATTTGAAAATTGCTGTGGAAACTAAATATATGTAAATTAAGTCTTAACTAAAATATACTGGGAGTTTTTACTATTCAAAATGAACTTGCAATGAATTCCAGGTTGTCTATCTTAAGGAACAAATAATGCTTGTCAATAATTAGCACTCTAATATATCTATTTGTGACCAATACATCAGCTTTATTTTAAACCAGAACACACCATGATTCAAAAACCACTTTTATTTGGCTTTATGATAAAACTGAATGACATTTTTGCAGGAAATTGACCCTAATTAGGTTTTGCAGAAGCTAGTACCTAAATGACTTGTGCCCCCAAATCACACCAAAGGACACAGAGGGAAAGGAAGCAACCATTACAAATTTGCTAAAAAGTGCATCTGGGATTAAATTTCTGCCAAAAAGACACATAAAGACTTCATATGGTGTTGAAAGGGTCAAAAAGAAGATTTTTTTTGTCATTGAAAAATCATCATCATTATGTTCCTTTAAATATAATCAGAAAACCAAGTTTTCCCCAGGCAGCTCACCATTTTATCACATCATTTAAAATCATTGTGATTGAAAGTACAGAATAGCACAAGGGCTTACTGACTTCACCGGTGTTCCTGGTTGAATTACTGGACTCAAAGAGTAATTATGCACCATACATTTTTAAGATATATGCTTGTCCCATTTACAAATGAGGAAATACACCATAGGGAGTCGGGGGTAGGCTGAGCGTGGGGGACTCACAGCCACTCTACACAACTCTTGACCGAATGTGAGTATCGCTCATAATTGAGCTTTCTAAAAATTCTTCCTGTTCTTTAGTGCCCATTTCATGCTATACAAAAAAAAAAAATATTCCACTGAATGTCATATTATTCTGCATACTTCATTTGGGGCAATTCATATGACAGAAACAGCATTCGATGGGCCTTTGTTTCCCTCAAAGTATTTTCATGACTGTTAGTGGAGAAGCTCGGCATAAAATAAACAAATAAAAGTTCCTGTGGTTAAAAAAAAAAAACAAAACTAGCCAGGCATGGTGGCGCACGCTTGTAATCCCAGTACTCTGGGAGGCGGAGACCGGAGGATCGGGGTTGGTGGCCAGCCTCAGCTCTCTCGCTGTCTGTCTGTCTGTCTGTCTGTCTTTCTCTCTCTCTTTCTCTCTCTCTCTCTCTCTCCTCTTAGTGAGGCCCTCTGTAACTTCGTGAGACCCGGTTTCAAAATAAAGTATAAAAAATAGAACCGGGGGCGTAGTGCGGAGGTAGAACGTCCCTGCGTTCAATCCCTGGTACCGCAAAAAAAAAAAAAAAAAAAAAACTAGGAAACAAGTAATTTTGACTTAAGCATCTTTGCAGCAGGATTTCTTAGGGCTTTCAATATGCTAGTAGGGGGAGGGGGAAATGGGGAGAGAATGACAAATGGGTACGAAGTTTCAGTTAGGAACAAGAAGTTCAGGTGTTCTATTGCATAGTGGGGTGACTATAGATAACTGAGTCAGCTTTCCATCACTATAACAAAATGCCTGAAATAATCAACTTAAAAAGAAGAAATGTTTATTTCAGTTCACAGGTTTGGAGGTTTCAGTCCCTGATTATTTGGCTCTGTTGTTTTGGGGCCCATGGTGAAGTAGCACATCACTGCAGGGAATGTGTGAAGAATGCTGTTCACTCATAGCAGCCAGGAAGCAGGAAGAGAGAGGGGAAGGAGCCGGGGTCCTAATATGTCTTTCACGGCCACACCTCCAAGGACCTAACTTCCTTCCTCTAGGCCCCACCTCCTAAAGGCTCCACCTCCTCCCAACAGTGCCAGTCTGGAGACCAAGCCTTAAACATATGGGCCTTTGATGGACACTTCAGTTTTAAACTATAATAATAATGATAATGTACATATACTTCAAGAAGCTAAAACAAAGAATTTTGAAAGTTTTTATCATAAAGAGATTATAAATGTTTGAGGAGATATGTTTATCCTATTTAAGCATTACCCCTTTTATATATACATATATATCAAGACATCATATATTGCTTCATTAATATATGCATATAGGTTTTATGCTCTTATGTACCAATTAAAAATAAATTTAATTTAAATTTACAAGAAAGAAGCCAGGCGTGGTAGCGCATGCTTGTAATCCCAGTACTTTGGGAGGCAGAGACCGGAGGATCCGGGTTTGCGGCCAGCCTTAGCGCTCGCTCGCTCTCTCTCTCTCTCTCTCTCTCCCTGTCTCTCTCTCTTTCTCTCTACCTAGTGAGGCCCTCTGCAACTTCGTGAGACCCAGTTTCAAAACAAAGTATAAAAAATAGGGCCGGGGGTGTAGCGCGGAGGTAGAACGCCCCTGGGTTCAATCCCTGGTACCTCAAAATAAATAAATAAATAAATAAATTTACAAGAAAGAAGCCGGGCATGGTGGCACATGCTTGTAATCCCAGTACTTGGGAGGCTGAGACAGGAGGATCGCAGGTTCGTGGCCAGCCTCAGCTACTTAGTGAGGCCCTCAGCCACTTAGTAAGGCCCTGTTTCAAAATAAAAAAATAAAAAGTAGGGCTGGGGGTGCAGCTTGGCTAGTAGGCACATTAAGTCCCTAAGTCAGGGACTCTTTTCTTTCTTTGTTGTCTTTTTTTTTTTTGGTACTGGGGATTGAAACCAGGGCACTATATCTTTGAGCTACACCCCCAGCCCTTTTTATTATGTTTTTTTTTTTTTATTTGAAACAGGGCCCTGCTAAGTTGCTGAGGGTCTCTCTAAGTTGCTGAAGTTCCTGCAACCTTCTCAACTCAGCCTCCAAAGTACTGGGATCATCGGCATGCACAACCACACCCAGCTTGGGTCACTCTTTTTAAGAAGAACCTGAAGGATCATGTTCCACAGCCAAGGTTTCCCCCACACGCTTTGAGCTTCAAGGAAATTACAATTTACTCTGGGAGTGGGTGTAGCATTGTGATCTCAAAAAAATATGTTGAAGTCTTCCCCTCTGGTACCTGTGAATGTGGCCTGATTTGCAAACAGGGCCTTTACAAATGTAATCAAGTGAAGATGAGGTCATTAGGGTGAGCCCTTAATCCAAGATGTCTGGTGTGCTTTCTCAGAAGAAGAAGAGCCATGTCAAGATAGGAAAATCCAGGAAGATGCCATGAAACAACAGAGGCAGAGATTGGAACCGTGGAATGGCAAGCCAAGGTACAGCAAGCATCAGCAGCCACCACCAGAAGCTGGGTAGAGGCAAGGATAGAGTCTCCTCTAAATTCAGAGGGAATATGGCCCTGCCAACACCTTGATCTTGTGTAGCCTCCGGAACTGTGAGAGAATAGATTTCTGTTATTCTACTCCACCTACTTCGCAGTACTGTGTTAGGACAGCATCAGCGAACCACACAAATGAATCACTAACTACAAAATGGACACAGCACATCACAGTTGTGCACTAAACAACACAAGCAACACGTGAGGGAGGAAGGAGGTGGGGTAAAAAGAAGTGTCAAGAGAGGGGTGCAGGGCTTGAGAGATGAGTTCTCTGGCCTCAGGTGATTAGAGATGGCTTCGAGGAGGATTTAGGAGAGGAGGGAGGAGTAAATACACAATTCTTCTGGATTATTAGGAGTTTTAAACACACACACACACACACACACACACACACACACACACACACAAAACCCCCCTGAGTGACTAGAATAGAGTGACCTGACACCCCCAGGGGAGAGTTTTCTCCCCTGGGCAGCTCAGTGATCACCTATCTGCTTTGAAGGTGTCAATAAAACCCAGCGATCTCTCCTAGACACACTGAACGAGTTTTGGAAAATATCTGTATTTTCCATTTGTGTCAGCTTTGGGTTTCTGAGCCAGCTTGCATGTCATTAAAGGAACACCTGAACCAAAACAACCAAACAATTAATAATTCTAAATCAAATTGGTTACGTGATCCTTCTGTTTTGATAGGAAGCTCAGAATAAGAAAAATATCTCTGAAAGTTTGAAGTACAAAAAAAATCTCCATTGAATAAAACAGCAGTTAAGGGTTTCTGTGGGGGAAGGGATAGGAATCCAGAGGACCTTAACTTTTAGCATGAAATGCATCTGTTAAATAGACCTACTAATGGTGTTATTGCAGCTAAAAACAGCGACTTGAAAATGTTGTGTACATTATTATAGTCATTATCCACCAACTGTAAGAATGCTATGTTAAAACTAACTCAAAACACCTCGGGAAAGGTAATTGCTACTAATGGATCTGAAGTGTGCAAAATTGGACATCATTACCCTGTCCTCACATTGCGGGGCTGGGGAAGCTGCTCGAGATGGAAGTTAGTAGGCTCACTCGTCTTTCAATCAGGGCTGAGGTTTGAGGAAAGGGCCAGACTCACTTTCGTTCTATAGCGCAGCGAAATTCCACCCTGCAGAATATTACAAGCAAGTGTTTACGAGGCAAAGCCAAGGACAGGAGATGGAGTTTCAGCACCACTCCACCAACTTCGCCAAGTCCATTCTGCAGTGGGGGAGGGAGCTAGAGCTGGGATAGTCTCCCTACCTTGAAAATCTTCCAGGAGCAAATTTCTCAGATTGATTGCCACCAAATAAGCTAAGTCTTGCTGACCCTGAAATTAGAGGAAATGACCCAGAATCAAAAGGTTATAAAAGGCAAACGGTCACCTGGAGGTTTCCTCTGAGCCTCCCCACTTAAGCCCCCCTGAGAAGAGAGACACTCAGCCCAGTCCCTAGGCTGCAGTTCTCTCCCCTGCTCCGGGGCATGCCTTCCATCCTCTCTCTGGGTGCAAGGTCAGTTCTCCTGAGGCTTGGCCTAACTTCCCTCAGCTGTGCTATGGTTGGACCCGGAAGGTCCCCCAAAGGTTCATGTGCTGAAGGCGTGATCCCCAAAGCAGCAATGTCAGAGGTGGGACTTTAGGAAATAACTGGTCATGAGAAATTGATCAGAATCAATCCATCGATGGGTTCATAATTGAATGGACTATTGGGAGGTGGTGGAAACTGTAGCAAGTGAGACCTCATTGAAGGGAATGGATCCTTGGGGGCATCCCTTAGGGACTGTATCTTGTCCTCAGACCCTCGTTCCTCTCTTCGCTTCCCGGGCCACCATAAGGTGAGCAGCTTTGCCCCGCCACGCCCTTCCACCATGATGTTCTATCTCACCACAGGCCCAGAAGTAACAGAGCCAGCTGACCATGGACTGAAACTATGAGCCAAAACAAATCCTCCTTTTTTAAAGTTGTTTTGCTCAGGCACTTTGTCACAATGGCAGAAAGCTAGCACAGCGATAATCACTATTCCTGCTCTGGGCTGACTCCCCCATCTCCTGACCTCACATATCCCACAAATTTCCCTTCTCCAATGCTAATTGATAAGAATGTTAAAAAAATCTTAAATGTCTCTGAAACTTTCAAAACGAATGTCCCCAAAGGGCATCCATACCTTAACATCAAAGTATCTCTCCTCTGCCCAACTCTCCGTTATGGCTCCATATACACACTCGCTTTGGACATCCCCCCACTCTTGCACACACACTCACACAAAAAATCCAAGAGAGCTGTCTCTGACCAGAAATTTCAACATCTTTTCCCACTACAAGTCTGATGAGTGAGAGGGAATTTCCCTCCTCATTTCTGGCCATAATCCAGGAGTAAAAAAAGAGGGGTGGATAACCCCAAAATTGCATAGGTAAACTCTGACCAAAAGAATGATACCTACATTCTAAACTTAGAATAATAATTTCTTTTTTTTTTCGCGGTACCAGGGATTGAACCCAGGGGCGTTCTACCTCCGCGCTACACCCCCGGCCATATTTTTTATCCTTTATTTTGAAACCGGGTCTCAAGAAGTTGTGGAGGGCCTCACTAAGTAGAGAGAGAGAGAGAGAGAGAGAGAGAGAGAGAGAGCCGAGGCTGGCCGCGAACCCGGATCCTCCAGTCTCCGCCTCCCAAAGTACTGGGATTACAAGCGTGCGCCACCACACCCAGCAGAATAATAATTTCTAAAAAATAGTCTTCCTCCCATGGAAGATATTTATTTCCCACCCAATGGTTCTGGGAGACTGGGATGTCCAGTATCTGGTAACCTGGGGCCCTGAGGTTCTCTGAGTCACCAAGGAGCTGCAAGTGGGACACGGGCCCCAAGTGGTCTTCTGGTTCCCAGCTGAGGCTCTGGCCTGGCATAGGGCATCAGGGGAGGAAGGCAGCACAGGCCCATGCCTGGCAGGGGAAATGCTTCTGCAAGAGCCAGAGACTCTGGCCCCTGGGCCACCCACAAAATACTCTTTTTTTTTCCCGTACCGGGGATTGAACCCAGGGGCGATCTACCTCCGCGCTACACCCCTGGCCCTATTTTTTATACTTTATTTTGAAACCGGGTCTCACAAAGTTCCGGAGGGCCTCACTAGGTAGAGAGAGAGAGAGAGAGGGAGAGAGAGAGAGAGAGAGAGAGCTGAGGCTGGCCGCGAACACGGATCCTCCGGTATCCACCTCCCAAAGTACTGGGATTACAAGCGTGCGCTACCACGCCCGGCTTAAAATACTCTTTTAAAAACAAATTCTGAGCCGAGCGTGGTGGTACACGCTTGTAATCCCAGTACTTGGGAGGCTGAGACTGGAGGATCACAGGTTCGCGGCCAGCCTCAGCTACTTAGTAAGGCCCTCCGCAACTTAGTGAGACCCTGTCTCAAAATAAAGGATAAAAAATAGGGGTGGGGGTGTGGCTCAGAGGTAAAATTCCCCTGGGTTCAATTCCTAGTACCACAAAAATAAATAAACACATAAATAAATAAATAAATAAATAAATACAAATTCTTGCAGGAAACCTCACTATAAATCCTACAATTTCTTTCTTTATTAATGTTATTTATTTCGTTGTTTACTCAAGAATTACTTATTTAAGCCTGGTGCAGTAGTGTACACCTATAATCCTAGTACGTGGGAGGCTGAGACAGGAGGCAGGTTCAAGGCCAGCCTCAGCAACTTAGTGAGACTCTGTTTTAAAATAAAAAAGGGGTATGGGGGTGGAGCTCAAAGATAGAATGCCCCTGGGTTCAATCCTCAGTAAAAAAAAATGACTTATTTAGCTTTGACTCACTATATTGGTATTTGAATAATGTCTGCGAGAAAAAGGTCCGGATGCCCGATAAATACATCAAAAACCCACAATGAAGACAGGACTTCCATTCTGACATGGAAAGACAGATAAACTATAAATACATCTAAAGTCAGGTCTAGATCATTTTTCTTATGGAGAAAAATTAAGTATGAAAGAGTGATAGGGTAGGGTGCTCTTTTAAATAAGTCTTTGGGAATCTGTGAGAAAGGCTGGATGGGTGTGAGGTGGCTGGGGAAGAGCCTTCCAGGCAGACAAAAGAAGTGCACGGACCACCAGCAGGGAAATGTTCAGGGCCCAGGGGGACAGCACAGGAGGGGGGAGGAAGCGGACACAGATGACCTCAGACAGCTGAACAAGACCAAGGTTTGGTGGAGCCTTCTAGCCTCCATGAGAACTTGAGATGTTGCTCTGAGGGAAATGAGAAGCTGCTGGAAGGTTTGAGCAGAGAGGGAATAAGGTAAGATTTGTTTTAAAGGCATCTCAGTGACTGCTATGTGGAGCACAGACCACAAAGGAACAAGGAAGGGAGGATGGAGACCAGTAGACACAATCCAGTGCTGGGCTCTGTCCCAGTAGTGCTCTGGACAATACCATGAAAAAATGCTCCTGAGACTTTCTGTTTGGTCTGGAAGAGGTGAGAGGGGAGACGGCAAGAGAGCCAACTACTCTCTGAACAACACTCAGCTCTTCCTTTTATTTCATGTTTACAAGGTCATGATCAGGTCACCAAGTTCTTGTTTATCTCTAGCTATAGAAGTGGGGCAATGTGTTAGGAATGTTTTAGAAGGTGAGTTTTTGTCTGGCCGTTTTACAAGGGTGTCAACAATCACTGTCTTCAGCTTTCTCCTTAGGGCAGCCTTCCGTCCTTCAGCAAAGTAACTGAAACAGTTACAGAACAGAGTGAAGTGGCAGAGATAGCAGAGATGCACCGAGGTCTCTGCCTTCAGTTCCCTCAAGAAAGGCCACTTTCTGCCAAAGCAAGCAAGAAGCTCATCAATCCTTTAACTAATACTTTTTAGATTTAGAACAGTTTCCCACATATCCCCCTTTTTCGTTTTGGAGATGATACAGTTTCACGAAGGCCACAAATTTTTCTGTTGTCTTGTGATGATGTTGAATCATGCCCTGGAGACTCTTGATAACTATAAGAAGAATGAATAGCATTAACATAGAAAATCCTATTAGTCCCCAAATGAGTGAGTTGAGTCCAGAAAACCACATTTGAGGTTTTATCTAGTGGAGGGAATCCTTAGGTTCTTAAATGTGGTGTCTGATGGTCCTGGACCTAAGAAACCTCAAGAGGAGAAGATGTATACATTTGGGAAACACAAATACAACATCACAGTTACAGAGAAGTTAACTTTTACTTTTGAAGTAAAATTTAGAATCCAAAGCTCAATAAGATAACTATAGAAAACAGAGACAGCAGAAAACATAGGAAATTATCTTAATAATACCTTATTGTAAACCCTTTAGTTTTTTTTAATATAACCAACTCTATCACACTTGTAAAATTTCTTTTATAAGCTTCATCCTCTACAAACGCTCTGTGACTTACTCAAGCCTTTTGAGACTTGCTTTTTAACCTTTTGCAACTTCCTTTCCCATTTGGGACAATTTTTAGGATAAACTTTACTATCCAAGATCCTTTTTCGTCCCTAAAATATTTCCTTTTATCTTTCCTTACCCAAAATCTTTATACTCACATACTGTTTTTAACATCTCTCTCATTTCTACATACTGGTTCCTTTCTGCCTTAATTTCTTTCTTAAATTTACATTTTGAAACAATCCTTACAAAATTTCTATATTGGGATAAAATTCTATTTTCCTCAATGAAAATAGAGATAGGTCAAAATTATATCTTATAACAAGACAAGAAACATATTAAGATCAGTTATTTAAGTCTTACAGTGGCCTGGATTTTAAAGAGACATAGTTTTTCTCAGATGTTTACATTTCAGCTAGGACTGACTAAAATAACAAACTTCCGAGCAACCTTGAATAGCAATATCGTCTTAGTATAAGCAGAAAGACAGCAAAAGAGAGAAAAATAGAGAGCCAAAAATCTTTATGTTAACTCTGTAACTGAAATGCAGGAGTTGACATATTTTGGGGGGAGGGAGAGGAAGAGGCAAGTCACCCTCAGATAGAGCTGAGGGGTCAGGATCCTGTGAAGGAGTGTAGAGAGGGTGCAGAGCAGTTCTGAGTGGCCCCATGTGATTACAGAGGACAGGGGCATCTTTTTCCCTTGCTCATGGAGGCATTTTAAAGTTCTCCCAACCTGCTCCCATACTCCCAAATCTAAAGTTCCTCTCTCTGGGAACCATGGGCAATGTTGTACTACTGTCTGTAAAGCTGAATAAGTTGTCTCTCTTTTATGTGGCATTGAGCAGCCTTTAATAGCTGTTGTAATGTCTTAACACAGACCCGTTGCTCCCTGTCCTATTAGCCACGTTAGAAATCCTCTCACTGAAAGTTCCACTCATTGGCAACTATCCCAAGCGGGTCCCACTATTCTTTACCAGAATGAAGTGAATGGGACCGATCGGTTTCACTCTCTCTCTCAAAGAGCAGCTCCTGATGCTGAATTTTCCATGTGTTCCTGGCACCACTTGCCGGGCTCTGTCCTAGCAGTTTTCTGGATGTCACGATGAAAAAATGCTCTTGAGACTTTCTGTTTGGTCTGGAAGAGGTGAGAGGGGAGAAGGCAAGAGAGCCAACTCTCTGAACGAAACTCAGTTCTTCCTTTTATTTCATGGTTACAAGGTCATGATCAGTTCTTTTTTTTTTTTTTTTGCGGTACCGGGGATTGAACCCAGGGGCGTTCTACCTCCGTGCTACACCCCCGGCCCTATTTTTTATCCTTTATTTTGAAACCAGGTCTCACAATGTTGTGGAGGGCCTCACTAAGTAGAGAGAGAGGGAGAGAGAGAGGGAGAGAGAGAGAGAGAGACAGGGAGAGAGAGTGAGAGAGCCGAGGCTGGCCGCGAACCCGGATCCTCTAGTCTCCACCTCCCAAAGTACTGGGATTACAAGCATGCGCCACCACGCCCGGCTCATGATCAGTTCTTGATCATCAAGTTCTTGTTTATCTCTAGCTATAGAAGTGGGGCAATGTGTTAGGAGTGTTTTAGAAGGTGAGTTTTTGTCTGGCCATTCTGCAAGGGCGTTGGAGATCGCTACCGTCAGCTTTCTCCTTAGGGCGGCCTTCCGCCCTTCAGCAAAGCAACTGAAACAGTTACAGAACAGAGTGAAGTGGCTTAGACAGCAGAGATGCACCAAGGTCTCTGCCTTCAGTTCCCTCAAGAAAGGCCGCTTTCTGCCAAAGCAACCAAGAAGCTCATCAACCCTTTAATCAATAGTTTTTAGACTTAGAACAATTTCCCACAATCCAGGACTGGGACATGGAAGGATGGGCAGGAAGAAGGCGGAGAGATAAGTGTCAGAGACTCCCAGTGTCCTTTGAAAGAGGGGCTACCAGGATTTGCCAATAGGTGGGTCGTGGGTACGAGAAGAGAGGAGTCAAGCATGACTCTGGCCGGAATGACCACAAGAATCAGCAAAGAAGACAGACCTGATGTTTGGTCCTGCCCATCACCAGCCGTGTGACCTTCTGCAACATTGTCATTCTCTCTGGGTCTCCTCATCTAAAAAGAGAGATGTTTAACTACAAGATTGTGTGTGTGTGTGTGTGTTACTGGGGATTGAACCTAGGGAAATTCTACCTCTGAGCTATACCTCCAACGTTTTTGAATTTTTATTTTGAAACAGGATCTCTCTGAGCTGCTGTTATGGTTAGATATAGAATGTCCCCTGAAGAGCTCATATTCAGGGTCATAATCTCATCAGTACATAAATCCATTTAAATTTTAAAAATGCTGAGGTCAATAGCTGAATCAAAAATGATTTGCAGCCGGGCGTGGTGGCACACCCTTGTAATCCCAGTACTTGGGAGGCTGAGACTGGAGGATCTGGGTTTGTAGCCAGCCTCAGCTACTTAGTGAGGCCCTCTGCAACTTAGTAAGACCTTATTTTAAAATAAAAAATAGGGCCGGGAGTGTAGCTCAGAGGTAGAATGCCCCTAGGTTCAATCCCCAGTACCGCAAAAAAAAAAAAAAAGATTTGCTTTATAATCTTCATATCAATCAAAAATGAAAAGAAAGATGTCAGAGTTCATAGGAACATCAGAAATCTTCTAGTCAGTCAGGCATGGTGGACTAGAAGACATTTTAAGGGATTTATCTGGGTGGTAGCCTAGGCTGATGAGGTGTGGCTGGAGAAGGTGGGTCCCTGGGGTGTGGCCTTACGGATTATGCTTGTCCTTGAAGCCCCGTGCTTGCTGGCTCTCTCTGGCTTCTGGCCATTGTGATGTATTCTCTTCCTCTCTCTGCTTCCTGCCACCCTGCCACGAGATCTGTAGACTCCAGCCTCATAAGCACTGAACCCAGAATCTACAAGACACTGTGAGCAAATAGATTTTCCTTCCTCTAAGCTGTGTGGTCAGCTGCTTTGGACTATTGCAGTGAGAAGGTTGGCTGAGACAGTTGCTGAGGGCCTCTCTAAATTGCCAAGGCTGGCCTCAAACCTGTGTGATCCTTCTGTCTCAGCCTCCCAAGTACTGGGATCACAGGTGTGTGCCACCATGCCCAGTGGACTAGAAGATTTCTGAAATTCCTATGAACTCTGACATCTTTCTTTTTATTTTTTGACGTGAAGTAAGATTATAAAACAAATTGTTTTGTTTTGGTTTTGGTACTGGGGATTGACCCAGAGGCATTCTACCTCCGAGTTACATACCCTGCCCTTTTTATTTTTTATTTTGAAACAGTGTCTCACTAATTTTTGGAGGGCCTAAGTTGTTGAGACTGGCCACAAACCTGTGATCCTCCTATCTCAGCCTCCCAAGTACTGGGATTAAAGTATGTGCCATCATGCCCAGCTCTTATTATATTTATTACACAGGAAAAATATGTAAAATTATATTTCTTATCTTTCTTTAGAAATAAACTCATTTTTCTTCTTTCTTTTGAATTTTGACAATATCCCAATATCTCTATTTTATTCTATCTTATTTTAGTAATTGGATTTGAACCAGGGGCATTCTACCTCTGAGCCACCCCCCCAACCTTTTTATTTTTTATTTTGAAATAGGGTTTCACTAAGTTGCTAAGGCTGGCCTCAAACCTGCAATCCTCCTATTTCAGCTTCCCAAATACTGGGATTACAGGTGTGTACCACCATGCCTAGCAACAATAGCCCAATATCATTATACTTGTATAATACTCATACAATACTCAGTATAATCATTATACTCATATAATACCCTGTTAATACTCAGGGATGATATAATCTTTGACTTGCCTACCAATACAGACCATGAGAAGCTTCCAAGAAAGTGCTATACTCTCTGGAATTAGGGAGATTGGGAGAGCCCAGAGAAGCATGGGACCAGAAGAGTCAAGCGAGCAGCACGTTGATGTGTGGGCCTTGCAGAGGCTCTGTTTGTGCTGTGAACCATCGCACATGAGTTCCACAGTAGATACTTCTATGGAGTAACCAACCCAGGGCTCAGGCTGAGAATGAGCCCCTTCCGAGATCCCACTACTTTTTGTATCATTGCTGCTGAAAGAATTTAAGAAAGGTGGTATTCCTCCTACTCCTGTCCTAGGGTGAGTTAAAAAAAAATTTAAACCATACTTAGAAGAAGAGAGGAGCATAACTGCTGTATCCGTTAGCATTCTCACAGCTATAATCCAAAGACTTGACCACATAACTTAGAGGAAGGAAGGTTTATTTGCTCACGGTTTTCAGGTTCAGTCCATGTGAGGCCTCAGGAGATCTCAGGGCATGGCAGTGGGAAGTGGAGAAAGGATGAGCAACAAGGCTGTGCTCCTCACATCGTGGAGGCCGGAAGCAAGACAGAGCAAGCCAGGGGAGGAGGAACCATACATAATCCCCAAGGCTGCAGCCCCAGGGACACACCATCTCCAGCCACACCCTACCAGCCTGGACCACCCTCCCCACATAAATCCATTACAATGCATTTATCCCCTGCTGAGATTACAACTCTCATGACTTAATTATATCAACCCTGAATAAATATCAATCCTGAATAAATGAGCTCTTTAGGGGACATTCTATATTTAACTATAACAAGTGCTGTCATCCCATTTGCTACCTTAAGATTTTCCAGAAAACTTTTTGTAAAGGAATGGAATCCAGGATCTAATGAATAAGAATACACAAAGTTTGACAGAGAAACCAGAGGAAGGAGCTAGGGAAGGAGGAATGTAAAAGGAGACCGCGCTCATCACACCTTCCGTTTCCTTGAAAGCACACGTGACAGAGAAGAAGCATATGGTCAGTTCTGCAGGATTCATTCTGACAAGAGGAAAACATTTAAAACCCCACATCCTTCTTATGGGAGTGCATGTGAGAGACAGCGGATTAGCAATTACTTGTGTTGCTGGATCTGGCATTGGCTCAGGGATGGAAATATGAAACAAGTCATGTGCTTCCACTTCCTTCACCCACCACGACATGCACACACCCATGCGTGCATCCCATAGCCAATGCCACTAAATGACACTCATGCTGCAAGGATCCATGGAGTCCAGGAGCATCAGCATTTGGTACAGTGCCTACTATATAGCATGTGCTTGTAAATATTTGTTAAATGAATGAATCACTGCATTCTCCCCCATTGAGCCCAAATGCTGCATTAGAGTCCTCAGCACAGCAGTGGAGTTCCAAGCAGTATACTATCAATTAAGTAAAGGGGACACAGATTGAAACGTATTTGCCATCACTTCACAATTAGCTAAATCATGAGACTCTGCCTTTAAGTGATGCAGTTTGTATCTGAAAGTATAAGGAGATCCCTCCATTCCCTTGAGCTCCGTCATCACACCAGGTTAACTGAATGCAGTTTCACCATGAGGTGTCCAGCTTTGTGTATTTGCAGACAACAGATTCTGTCTGAAACAGGAAGTCTACACCTATATAATGGATGTTCCCATAATTCACTATGTATCAATGCCACTTGTACATATTTAATAATGTTTTTCTCTAATTACTATGCTTCAAATATATTTTAAGTTGGTTTTGTTTTGTTTTGTCTTGTTTTGTGGGTAATTCAGGTAGGCAAAACGCTCATCAATACATCCAAGTCTCTTTCCTTCGTGGACACATAGAGTATCGCGTTTTCCTGACCCTTGGTAATTAGGTAGGGTGATGGACTTAGTCTTGACAAAAAGGCCCTATGCATCGCTACAGAAAAATATGTGTCACTTCCAAGTTGAATCATTTAAAAAAACAAAATGCTTAATTTCCTGTGTGCCATGACTTACCATGGAGCTGCAGCCTGGATCTGGAATGTTCCCCAAAGGCCGGTGTGTTACAGGTTTGGCCCCAGCCTGTGGCAATAGTGGAAGGTGGTGGAACGTTTGGGAAATGGGACCTAGTGGAAGGAATTAGGTCATTAGGGGTAGGTAGGTGCCCTTGAAGCCACCATGAAGTGAGTAAGCCACCTCTGTCATGTTCTCCCATTATGATGTATTGTGTTGCCACAGGCCCAAAGGAACAGGGCCAAGCAACCATGGACTAGAACCTCTGAAATCCTGATCCACAATAAACTTTTCTTCCTTAAAAGTTAATTTATCTCAAGTCACAGTGATGTAAAGCAAACACACATGGTAATACCAAAATCATGTCTTAAGATCAAGGTGCTACAAAATCCAAGCAGTCTAGATGTTGAGCAATACTCCATTGGAGGACAGCTGTCTGTATGAGGAATAAACTTGATTATGTAAAGGGACTAACATTTTAGTGTTATTTGTCACCACAGCATTACCTTGCTTATTCTGACTAATATAGTAATGAATGAGGTCTGTCAGTTATGATAGAATACCTGTCCCCCAACTCTAGCTCAGTGTAATTTAGTAATGGAGACTAGATTCTCATAAATACTTGGTCAAGACAGTGGGTGGAAAAGCAAATCAACTGCTGTAGAAAAGAGGTGGATAAGGAGAGGTCAGGCAGTCGAGAGAGAGGGGCTGGTAGGGGGAATCCACTACGGAGAGAAATTCATAGTAATACACTTGGCCAGTGGGATCTATCCTCATCCAAGACACCAGAAACACCGACAAGATCTAACTGGACCCCAGCTATTAGTCCTGTTCTCCACTCCCCTGCTCTCTGTTCTGATGCCTCCTTTCTGCTCGGCCTTGGGCACCACCTTTCTACTAAGTTAAAATGAGTTATCTGGGTATGGTGGTGCATGCTTGTGATCCCAGTACTTGGGAGGCTGAAGTGGGAGGATCACAGGTTCAAGGCCAGTGTGTAGTAACTTAGCAATACCCTGTTTCAAAATAAGATAAAATAAAATTGGCTGGGGGTGTAGCTCAGAGGTAGAACACTCTTGGGTTCAATCCCAGTGCCAATAAAATAAAATAATAAGCCGGGCGTGGTGGCGCACGCTTGTAATCCCAGTACTTTGGGAGGCGGAGACCGGAGGATCCGGGTTCGCGGCCAGCCTCAGCTCTCTCGCTCTCTCTCTCTCCCTGTCTCTCTCTCTCTCTCTCCTTAGTGAGGCCCTCCGCAACTTTGTGAGACCCGGTCTCAAAATAAAGTATAAAAAATAGGGCCGGGGGCGTAGCGCGGAGGTAGAACGCCCCTGCGTTCAATCCCCGGTACCGCAAAAAAATAAAAAAATAAAAAAATAAAATAAAATAATAAAATAAAAGAAGCAGAACATCAACTGAGTGGGTGTGGGAAACTGTTCTAAGTCTAAAAAAATATTGGCTTAAAGATTTATAGCTTCTTGATTGCTTTGGCAGACGACTGCCTTTCTTGAGGGAACTGAAGACAGTGACCTCGATGCCCCTTCACTATCTAAGCTGTTTCCTTCTGTTTTACTACACCTGTTGCTTGCTTTGCTTAAAGATGGAAGACCGCCCTCAAGGAGGGAGCTGAAGACAGCAACCTCTGCCGCACCTGCAAAACTGCCAGATAACAACTTATCTTCTATAACATTCCTAACACAATGCTCTACTCTCCAGCAAGAGACAGTAAATGACTTAATGATCCCGTCTTAACTCTGTAAACCTGTAATAAAAGGAAGAGCTGAGTTTCGCTCAGGGAGGTTGGCTCTCTTGCCTTCTCCCCTCTCACCTCTTCAAGACCAGAAATAAAGTCTCAAGAGTATTTTTTCATCATGTCATCCTGTGCCCTGCTGGTACAGATCCCAGAAAGTAGGGACTTTTGACACTACGCTTTTCAAAGAACTGGTCCTCAAAAAACAGAACAAAGCCAAGTGTAGTGGTGCACACTTGTAATCCCAGTACTTGGAAGGCTGAGACCAGAGGATCTGGGTTCGTGGCCAGCCTCAGCTACTTAGTGAGGCGCTCCACAACTTAGTGAGACCCTGTTTCAAAATAAAAAATAAAAAATAAGGCTGGGGGTGTAGCCTGAAGGTAGAATGCCCCTGGGTTCAATCCCTGGTACCCCCCCAAAAAACCAGAACAAGTAGAACCTTATTCTAGATTTCAGTTTGACAAATATACAGCCAGAGTCTTATGCTTAAATTCCAACTTGACTTTGCATGAATTTCAGACCATTTCCCAAGAGCAGGTTCCTGAAAAATGATTATGTCATTAGTTGTAATATTAAAAGCTGGGAATAATCTAAATGCTCAGCAAAAAAGGCATAATTATAAAACAAACAAAGAAACAACAACAAAAATAAGGGACATCCATATAATAGAATATTATGGATAAAGCAAAATGGTATTTCCAAAAAATGTGTAGTGGCATTTGGAAATGCTTACAACATGTTAAGTGAACAAAAAGATGCAGAATGTTCTATACATAATAATCTCAAGTTAATATAATTCATAACATGCATAAAAAGACTACAAGAAAATATGTTAAAATATATCAATGATTATCTGAGTAGTGGGGTATGGTGATTTTTATTTCTTCTTTGAAAGTTCCTACATTTTTAAAATTATCTTTAATGAATATATATTATTTGAAATTAGGGAGAAATTTTATTTTAAGAAAAATAAATTTATATATGTTCTCTGGTAATTTTAATTATCCAAGGGTATGTTATAGAGTGAGGAAAGCTTTGGCTCAACCATCTATACTATCTAAACACAATCCTAGGCAAGGTCATTAATGGTTGGTATAGTGGCTCTACTGAGGGGATGTTTTATTTTTATATTTCTCAGTTGACATATTATTATTTTTGTGTGATACTGGGGATTGAACCCAGGGGCATTCTACCTCTCAGATACACTCTCAGCCCCATTTTATGTTTTATTTTAAAACAGAGTCTTACCAAGTTGCTGAGGCTGGCCTTAAACCTGCAATTCTTCTGTCTCAGCCTCCCAAGTACTGGGTTACAGGCATGCACCACCATGCCTGGCTCAGTTGATAAACTATTAACTTAATAAAGTATTATTCTAGCACTATTCATATCCTTGTTACATTACTTACAGAACCTTTAGTAATATAAAGCTATCCTCTAGTCAACTCATTTGAAATCCTGGGGGGGTGGTCACAGAGAATCTTAAAATAATTCAGCATGGCTGGGAAGAAGATACTGGACTGCCCAGGGTTTGGGCACACATGTTTAAGTAAAACACACATGCAAAAATGTATCTGCTGGGTGCCCTTACTCAGGAATGGATTACAACAATCAAGACAAAGATATAGGATCCAGGAATCCAGCGATCAAATCCAAGAGAGGCATACAAAGAATTCCCAGAGTCGGGCATGGTGGCGCACACTTGTAATCCCAGTATTTGGGAGGCTGAGACAGGAGGATCGCAGGTTCGCAGCCAGCCTCAGCTACTTAGTGAGGCCCTCTGTAACTTAGTGAGATCCTGTTTCAAAATAAAGAATAAAATATAGGGCTGGGGGTGTAGCTCAGAGGTAGAATGCCCCTGGGTTCAATCCCTGGTACCGCAAAAAAAATAAATAAATAAAAAGAATTCCCAGGGTGGTGGTGAAGGCAATCTCAGGAAAGTGGTGTGCACCTGCAGCCAGGCCGAGCATCCCCACACTGAGTCTCACCTGAGGCAGTCAGGCCAAGCACCCCCACACTGGGGCTCACCTGAGGAAAGTGGTGCACACCTGCAGCCAGGCTGAGCACCCCCACGCTGGGGCTCACCTGAGGCAGCCAGGCCGAGCACCCCCACGCTGGGGCTCACCTGAGGCAGCCAGGCTGAGCACCCCCACGCTGGGGCTCACCTGAGGCAGCCGGTCCGGGAAGGCTCAGCTTGGGGCAGCAACGGCAGCGCTCACGTGTCATCAGAGGATAATGCAACACCAGAGAAAGAAGCAGCTTCGGAAGCAGGGGGAGATTAAGGAAGGATGGGTGATTAACAGCAAAACCAAGCCACATACAGGTATGCCAAGTGATGCACACAGGTGCTCCAAGGCAGGCATGTTTATGTTTAAACTACGTATTTATTAGATGGCATGCAGTTCACTCCATAATGTGGGCTCAGTTACTCTCAGCTCATCCTTCACATTGACTTTGAGTCCTCTAAAAGGTAAAGAGACTTTTTTTCAGGTGTTGTAAACAGAGGTATCCAGACGGGGCAGACACAGTGGGCGTGGGTATTCAGATTCTTGTGCTGTGAGTGGACAGGCCATGCAGTCAGTAAACTGCCCTTTCACACAAGGTTCCTGAACAAGGCCTATTGCTTTCTGGATGTTTCTCGCATTACACAAGCAAATTCTAGTACAGCCCCAGCAGTAGGGTCAAACAATGGAGACTGGTTTTCAGTAATGATTTAAATGAAGCTCTATTATCAGCCTGTATAAGTTCAGTCAGCTGGCTCAAGAGCTTTGGCTCCTTTCCTTCATTACTATGGCTTTCTGGGAAGTTAAGGAGGTATGGTCCTGTCCGATGCCCTCTTTGAAACTTTGCATGATGCTGCTGTCTGTTGCTTCTTAGTTACAACTTCATTTTTCCCTGCTGCTACGGTAGGTTTGTGGGACAAGCAGGATAGAGATGGGGATGACGCCTCAGCAAGGAAGGATCAGCACTTTCCCGCTTTTCTAATGAACACAGCTGCTGGGCAGAGGGCCACCGGGAAGACCCTGCCCCTCCCACTCACTTCTCACCAATCAGATTAGTTACTCGCCCAAAACTGTTTCCCCATTCCTTTGGATAAGCCTGAATTGCCCATCAAATAATTGGTAAACCACAAGAATGTTACCTCCCAGTTCTAGGAACTATCTCTGACCAACTGTTCCCCAAACTGGCCGAGTTTGGGCTCATTCTTCTTGCTCTAACTCTATAGCAATATCACCCTCCTTCCCCAAATCAGAGCATCCTGCAGTGTTGTCAGGCAGCAGCATCCCCTAAGGTGCATGGGTTGATTATCTTCCACAGATTTTTTTTAATGCCAACTAGAACCTTTATTTTTTTAATTTTTAACATGCTTTTATTGGTGCATTGTAGTCTCACATCACAATGAATATCAATTTGATGTTAACATACATGCACACAGCTCTTAGAGTCCCCCCACCGCCTTCCCCCACCTGTATGAAGTACCGAGAATGGTTTTGGTATATTCTCATACGTACACTTTGTTTACGATAGTAATTCCATTGATTCACTTCTTTCTTGCCCTTCCCCTTCCCTTGTACCACTTTCCTTGCTCCACTGAGGGTTCTCCATTATCAACTGGAGTCCCTTTTGTGTCCCCACTACTCCCTAGGTTGCACATATTAATGAAAACATATGTCCCTTCTTTTTTTGTGATTGACTGATCTCGCTTAACATAATGTTCTCCAGATCCTTCCATTTTCTTGTACATGATGTATTTTGTTCTTCTTTATTGCTGAGTAGAATTCCATTGTGTGCATTTCCCATAATTTTGTAATCCACTCATCTGCTAATGGACACCTAGGTTGGTTCCATAATTTGGCCACTGTGAATTGTGCTGCTATAAACATGGGTATATATTACTGTAGTTTTCTAGTTTCAATCCCTTTGGTATGATACCCAGTAGTGGTATAGCCGGATCATATGGTGGATTCATTCCCAGTTTTCTGAGGAATCTTCCACAGATTTTGATGCCAAGATTCTAATCACTACCCGGACCCTCCGCTGCTCATCAGGCCACTCTGATGAGGACAGAAAACACAGAAGACTACTCAAGTCTCTTCTAGGAGTCCCAGGGACTGGACAGTAGAATAAGTCCTGCCCCCAGTTAGTGCTTGGCTCTCCTTGCATTGAAACATCACCCAAGTCTTTGTTCTTCCCTCATAATTATGCTTGCTAAAAGTCCTTCATTCCATTTGTTTCACGACCCTGGGCTCTCAATAAGATGTATATGTAATGCTGAGATGCTGAGAGCAATCGCCAGCCATGCCATGAATCTTTAGGTCTTTGTTTGGCTTTGTACATGTGCAAACATGGTGCTAATAACATGGGATATTTTAGGCTTTGATGGAATTTTACCAAGAACAATTTAGAACTTCAGTGGCCACTCTGGCTAATTCAAGATGTGAGTAAGACAATCGATTTGCACGGCACTTTAGAATCAAATGATTCAAAGATTACAGATATTCGATGATCAACATTTTTTACTGGTTATAAAGAAGCCTTTGGGGGGAAAAACAGGAAAATTCTGAAGTTGCTTAGAAAAGTTTAATAATTAAAAAAAACTGGATGATCTAAAATCCAAACTTGGCCAGACAAGGTGGCACACACCTGTAATCTCAGTACTTAGGAAGCTGAGACATGAGGATCACACATTCAAGACTACCCTCAGCAACTTATCAAGACCCTCAGCAACTTAGTTGAGACCCTATTTCAAAACAAAAAAATTTTAAAAAGGGGCTGTGTGTGTAGCTTGGAGATAGAATGTCTCTGGGTTCAATCTTCAGTACCACAATACATATATACATACATACATACATACATAATACATACATACATACATACATACATATAAAATTCAAACTTAGAACTCTCCTTACCCTCTCTAACAGTGAATGGCGCACTGGCCCACTCCAGTCCCCAGAGCCTTGACTTCCTCCTCCTGCACCTTCAGTAGACCCTGTTTTCTTTCCTCCACTGCCTCTTCCTAGACTCGTTCTCTTCACTGGATAACATAGCCTCACAGTGTTTCTTAAATATACATGGGGATGAAGGTCACCCCCAAGGTCAATGGACTTATAACTTTAATTCTTGGTCAAGAGCAGATTTGCATAATCTAGCTAAGGACTTCTCAACCCCTAGTAAGAAAAGACAAAAATTCACCAAAGAATTAAGGATTATCCTTAGAACATATGTGCTTGGAGTTCTTAGTTTCTATCAATTATTTGATTATTGAAATTATGTCAAATCTATGGACAAAAATCTGACTATGGATAGATATGAAAAGAGTATAAACATAAGAAAATAATCTCTTAGCAGCTCTCTCTGAGATCTTTCATGTTAACTTTGATTGGTTGAAAATCTAGTCCTATAAACTGGGGAGGAATGAAGCCATCCCAATTTCATAGACAGTAACTACCTCACTTTCTAGGGTTGCTGTGGTCTTCATATGAGGTGTCACTGTTGCCTGTCTATTTTCTGTGGGTGGTGGTCTTATAGCTGAGGTGTACCTCTTGGAAGGACATTATCATAGTCAGGCGTGATGGTGCATCTTTATAATCCCAGTACTTGGGGGACTGAGACAGGAGGATCGCAGGTTCAGAGCCGGCCTCAGCTACTTAGTGAGGCCCTCTGCAACTTAGTGAGACCCTGTTTCAAAATAAAGAACAAAAAATAGGGCTGGGGATGTAGCTCAGAAATAGAATGCCCCTGGGTTCAACCCCCAGTAAAACACACACACACACACACACACACACACACACACACACACACACACACAATG
>PVJS01014718.1:15539-40071 GCA_004027185.1 Glis glis | reverse complement strand
GGTCTCACGAAGTTGCGGAGGGCCTCACTAAGTAGAGAGAGAGAGAGAGAGAGAGCTGAGGCTGGCTGCGAACCCAGATCCTCCGGTCTCCGCCTCCCAAAGTACTGGGATTACAAGCGTGCGCCACCACACCCAGCATATTTTATTTTAAATAGGGTCTCACTAAGTGGCTGGGGGTCTTGCTAAGTTGCTGAGGCTGTCCTTGAACCTGCGATTCTACTGTTTTCAGCTTCCCAAGTACTGGGCCTACAGGCATGTGCCACCACACCTGGCTTGAGAGCTGGATAATTACTGTTTACAATAATGATTTTTCTAAGTTATAAATCATTTTAGTTTTATCAAAGTATTCAAATTTATTGAATTTAAAAATACAAATCGTCGCCGGGCATGGTGGCGCACGCTTGTAATCCCAGTACTTTGGGAGGTGGAGACCGGAGGATCCGGGTTCCCGGCCAGCCTCAGCGTGCGCGCGCGCGCGCGCTCTCTCTCTCTCTCTCTCTCTCTCTCTCTCTCTCTCTCTACTTGGTGAGGCCCTCCGCAACTTCGTGAGACCCGGTTTCAAAATAAAGTATAAAAAATAGGGCCGGGGGTGTGGCGCGGAGGTAGAACGCACCTGGGTTCAATCCCTGGTACCGCAAAAAAAAAAAAAAAACACAAATCAAGTGAGCAGTGTTCCTCAGTATGAGGCTTTTATAATATAACTGGGTATTCTAAGGTTTCCTTTAGTAATTTGGTATTTGATATAGCTGAGTTGAGAATCTAGCTCAAGAAGGCCACTCTACAGTTCAGATTACTGTGGAAAGTAGAAAAATAATTCATGTTTGTATTATATGTATTTTAATATTATAGATACATTTATGTAAAGTTGTTCCACCACTTTCTAGTTTATGTTCTGCTAAGGTGAGACTATAATTCCATCACTGTCTGCCCATCTCTGTGACTCATTTTGCTAGCAATTTCCATGCTTCTACTGCATTTGCATTTATTGGCACTGATGGTGGTGCTCATATTTTTAAAATACCTTAAGACATAAGCATACGGCTGAACATGGTGGCTCATGATGTAATCCTGATACCTGGGATGCTGAGACAGGGGGATCACAATCTCAGCAACTTAGCGAGACTCTGTAAATAAATATAGGCCTGGGGTGTAGCTAAAAATAAAAAATAAAATACGGCTGGAGTGTAGCTCAGAGATAGAATGCCCCTGGTTCAATCCCCCGCAAAACACACACACACACACACACACTCTGCATAGTGTGGTGTATGTCTGTAATCGAAATATTTGGGAGTCTGAGACAGGAAGATTATAGGTTCAAGGCTAGTGCACTAGTGTACGATAACTTAGTGAGACACACACGAAAAAAGAAGCATAAATAAAAAAAGTAGCTTTTGACACTAAGAAAAGGATGCCCAAGACTAGCATAATTGGGAACCACTGCTTATAGTGTCATTTGGAGTTGGGTGGAGTTGACATGCTTTGGCAAACTTTTTTTTTTTTTTTTTTGCGGTACCAGGGATTGAACCCAGGGGCGTTCTACCTCCGAGCTACACCCCTGGCCCTAGTTTTTATCCTTTATTTCGAAACAGGGTCTCACGAAGTTGCGGAGGCCTCACTAAGTAGGTGAGGCTGGCCACGAACCAAGATCCTCCAGTCTCTGCCTCCCAAGTACTGGGATTACAAGCGTGTGCCACCACACTTTGAATATGAGTTGCAAATGGAGAGGTTCCTCCCCCCCCCCCCCCCCCCCCCCCTTTTTTTTTTTTTTTTTTTTTTTTTGGTACTGGGATTGAACCCAGGGGCATTCTATGGCCAAGCTACATCCCCAGCCCTTTTTATTTTTTGAAACAGCGTCCCGTTAGGTTGCTGAGAGTCTCACTAAGTTACTGAGGCTGGTCTTGAACCCGCTGTCTTCCCATCTCAGCCTCCCAAGTAGTGGGATTACTGGCATGTACCACCACATCTCACAGAATAGAGAGATCCTTTTTTTTTTTTTTTTGCAGAACTGGGGATTGAACCCAGGGGCATTCTACCTCCAAGCTACATCCCTGGCCCTACTTTTTATACTTTATTTTGAAACCGGGTCTCACGAAGTTGCGGAGGGCCTCACTAAGTAGCTGAGGCTGGCTGCGAACCCTGATCCTCGGGTCTCAGCCTCCCAAGTACTGGGATTACAAGGGGGCGCCACCACAGCGGGGAAGAGATTCTTTTTGATACATTGTTTTGGGTAGATATGTTAAATCAACTTTTCATTTGGGAATGATACTCAGAAACTGCAGGCTCAACTATTTCTGTGATTGCTTTTGGTATCTAGGTGCCTGTAGGAGAAGGGATGTTTAGAGTGAATGCTGTTTTGGTGTTATCAGAAATGTAATTAGTGGCCGGGCGTGGTGGCGCACGCTTGTAATCCCAGTACTTTGGGAGGCGGAGACCGGAGGATCCGGGTTCGCGGCCAGCCTCAGCGCACTCTCTCTCTCTCTCTCTCTCTCTCTCTCTCTCTCTCTCCTTAGTGAGGCCCTCCACAACTTCGTGAGACCCGGTTTCAAAATAAAGTATAAAAAAATAGGGCCGGGGGCGTAGCGCGGAGGTAGAACGCCCCTGCGTTCAATCCCCGGTACCGCAAAAAAAAAAAAAAAAAAAAAGAAATGTAATTAGTGATTATAGAGTTTTATCTGGCAAAAATGAATACAGGAATCTTTTTTTTTTTGTGATACTGGGGATTGAACCCAGAGACATTCTACCTCTGAAATACACTCCCAGACCTATTTTTTTAAATTTTTAAAACAGGGTCTCACTCGGTTGACAAGAGTCTTGCTATTTGCTGAGGCTGTCCTTGATCCTGTCTCAGCCTCCCAGGTACTGGGATTACAGGCATGCGCCACCATGCCCGGCCCAGGCGTCATTTTTAAAAGTTACTATTTAGGAGTTAAGGAATTAGACTTGAAGGACTGTCATGCCTGTTTTATTGTGTGTGTGGGGGGGAATTTATGTGAAAGAAAATTTGTTAGGCACAGGAACCATATTTGAATATATGGCTTGGCTTTCTAACTACCTGCCTTGCTGTAAGCACTTTGAAAACATAACTACTCTGAAGAGAAGTCAGTTAGTTGATTCAGTAGGCAAGTTATATTTTTGTAAACTTAAATACTGGAAATATGATATAAAATTGTTCATTATGTGGAATTTCTCATAAAATTGTTCTTCAATCCCACTCAAGGAAGTTGTTACTAAATAACAGGCCAATTAGGTTCATATTTCATCTGGTTTGAAAGATAAACCAACAGAGTTCTATTTGCTGTCTGAATAGGATGACACAACAAATGGTTTTAGCTAGTGGCAAGAGTAGATTTCTATAAGTTTGCTTCCCTGTGTTCAAAAGAGTAATACAGATTTTTTAAATAAAAAATACCCTTAAATGTGAAATTCATTATTTTAGTTAAGAAGGAAAATGGAATTGCTTTTAGGTGATTCAGATGTGTAATTAGGGCAGGGATTTTTGTGTGTGTGTGTGGTACTGGGGTTTGAACCCAGGGGTGTTCTACCTCTGGGCCACACCCTCAGCCCTATTTTATTTCTTATTTTGAAATAAGGTCTTGCTAAGTTATCGCACTCTGGCCCCAACCAAACCTGTGATCTTCCTGTCTCAGTCTTCCACTTACTGGGAGTGTAGGCGTACACCACCATGCCTGGTGAGGGCAGGGATTTTTGATATTTTCTTTTCTACAGTGCTTCTGATATGTGGCACATAATCTCTCAAAAGTGTATGATGAATGAATGAATACCAAATTGTCACACAGCTAGTTAGGTGGCAAACTTACACTGGAACCTAAGCCTTCTCGTTTTGCTAGTATTTCTTCTATTGGTTATATACTACAGTGAGGAGTAATTAATTTTCTTAGATTGGAACTTTCTTGATGAAAGATAAACATTTCCAGGCAGTTTAGAGCCATACCGAGTTATACCTACGTGTATATCTTTTATATTTTATGTGGGGTATTTGTTTTTGAACCTTGCCCAAATTAAGAAAATTAGCGATTGGTACTTATTATGAAATAGTTGGTTTTTCCCCTTCATGTTGTTTATATTTTGAAATGCTTATTGAGAAAGAGAAGTAATTGCTATCCTTAATTTTGAATCCTTCTAAATGACAAACCAACCAGGTGATTATGAGTGATACTGTGCACTTTTCAAGAACTTGATTATACCAGGTAAATCAAAGTGTCAGCCTTGTGGATAACAAGCTTTTTGAGTGTACCAAAGTCTATCTAGTTAGTTAATGTAGTTAATTAATTAATTAGCTAATTAATTGTTTTAGGTGCTTGGGATCAAATCCGGGGTCTCATGCATGCTGGGCAAACACTCCATCCTGAGCTAAATTCCCAGCTGGAAAGTATATTTTAAAGTTCTACCTTATACTTTAATTATTACTAGGTGGCTTATCTTAAACTCATTTAGTTCTCATATTCCTGTTTATTTTATTTTATTTATTTTTTTTGCCGTACCGGGGATTGAACCCAGGGGCATTCTACCTCTGAGCTACACCCCCAGCCCTATTTTTTATTCTTTGTTTTGAAACAGTCTCACTGAGTTGCGGAGGGCCTCATTAAGTAGCTGAGGCTGGCGGCGAACCTGGATCCTCAGGTCTCAGCCTCCCAAGTATTGGGATTATAAGCATGCGCCACCACGCCTGGCTCATATTCCTGTTTATTTTGGACTTCCAAATTAAATGTGTCAGTTTTTATGGGTTATCATCCTATTTTAAGTGAGTAATTGAGTCTAGAAAAACTCATGTGTTTAGGAAGAATCATAAATGGCTTCCAATAATTGCTGTGCCTGCCACTAAATAGAAAAGAACTATACACCTTCTTTAAAATACTTTTCTTTTGGTACTGGGGATTGAATTCAGGAATGCTCTACCTCTCAGTGACTCCTCCAGCCCTTTGAAAATTTTTTTTTTTCGGTACCAGGGATTGAACCCAGGGGCGTTCGAACTCCGTGCTACACCCCTTGGCCCTATTTTTAATACTTTATTTTGAAACCAGGTCTCACGAAGTTGCGGAGGGCCTCACTAAGTAGAGAGAGAGAGACAGGGAGAGAGAGAGAGAGAGAGAGAGAGCTGAGGCTGGCCATGAACCCAGATCCTCTGGTCTCTGCCTGCCAAAGTACTGGGATTACAAGCGTGCACCACCACCCTCCTGTCTCAGCCTCTGAAGTACAGGGATTATAGGCATGTGCCACTGTGCCTGGCTTTTAAATTACTCTGTGTGTGTGTGTGTGTGTGTGTCAATGTGGCACTGGGGATTGAACCCAGGGACATTCTGCCTCTGAGCTACACCCCCAGCCCTATTTTATTTTTATTTTGAAACAGGGTCTTGCTAGGTTGATAAGAATCTTATTACTTGCTGATGCCATCCTTGAACCTGTGATCCTCCTGTCTCAGCCTCCCAAGCACTGGGATTACAGGTGTGCGCCACCACACCCACCTAAATTACATTTGAAGATCAGTTTTCAATTTGTTTGACACCAGGGGTTAGCAAACTACAGCCCATGGGCCAAATCCAACTTTCCACCTATTTTTGTAAATAGTTTTACTGGAACACGGGTCATGCATATTTGTTTCCATATTGCCTATGGCTACTTTCACATTATAATGACAGTTGAGTAGTCATAGCAGAGACTGCAAAGCCTAAAATATTTACTCTGGGGCCCTTTCAGAAAAAGTTTGCCTACTGTATGCTTACACTATAGGAAATGGAGAAGGCCTTTGCTGCAAATTCTTCTCCTTTGAAACTGAATAGTAATTTACATGGAGTGAAAAGAACATGTTTCAATCAACAGTTCAATAAATTTTGACCAATGTATCCACTAGAGTTTCCAACCCCCCAAGAATAGAACAGCAGTGAGATGGCACACACACCTGTAATCCCAGCTACTTTGGGAGGCTGAGGCAGGAGGATCACAAGTTTCAGCCTAGCCTTGGCAACTTAGTGAGACCCTGTCTCAAAATAGAAAATAAAAAAGGGCCAGGGATGTAGCTCAGTAGTAAAGTGTCCATGTTCATTCCCCAGTACCAGAAAACAACAACAAACCAGGAGCATGTTACTCTAGAAGGTTTCTTGTTGCCTCTTTTTAGACTGATTCTAGGCAACTGTTCTAATTCTTATCACCATAGCTTAGTTTTATCTGTGTTTAATTCCATATAAATGAAATCAGTGCTTAAACACTGATGTCTGGCCCTTTTTTATGTAGCAAAATTATTTTGAGATTCATACATATTGTTGAATATGTTATTAGTTCATTTCTTTGAGAATTCCATTGTGTGAATATATCACAGTTTTTCCTTTTTTTTTTGTGGTACTGGGGATTGAACCCAGGGGCATTGTACCACCAAACTACACCCCCAGCCCTACTTTTTATTCTTTATTTTGAGACAGGGTCTCACTAAGTAGCTGAGGCTGGCTGCGAACCCCCATCCTCTGGTCTCAGCCTCCCAAATACTGGGATTACAAGCGTGCGCCACCACGCCCGGCTTACTATTATTATTTTACCTTCATTTATTACTTCTCCAGTAGTCTTCCTTTTTGTAGATCAGTGGTGTTTCTGATCTATAATCAGAAAGAACTTCTGATTTTTTAACTTTTTTTGCAGGGCAGGTTTACTAACGATGAATTCCTTTTTTTTTTTTTTTTTGTACTGGGGATTGAACCCAGGCGTGTTCTATCTCCAAGTTACACCCCAGCCCCATTTTATTTTCTATTTGAAACAGACTCTTGTTAGGTTGCTGAGGGCCTCACTATGTTGTTGAGGCTGTCCTCAAACCTGTGATCCTCTTGTCTCAGCCTCCAGAATACTGGGATTACTTAAGTTTGGTGCTAGGGATCGAACCTAGGGCCTTGCTCATGCTAAGCAAGTGTTCTACAACCCTAGCCCCTTATGAATTTTTGATTGATTGATTGATTCATTCATTTTTTTGTGGTGCTGGGGATTGAATCCACTGAGCTACACCCCCAGACCAATTTTATTTCTTATTTTGGAAGCAGGGTCTTGCTAAGTTGCTGAGAGCCTTGCTAAGTGGCTTAGACTGGCTTCAAACCTGCGATCTTGTCTGTCTCCCAGGTACTGGGATTACAGGTGTGCGCCACCATGCTTGGCTTGTTTCCTTTACTTTTGAAGAATTCCTCCTCTTCCTCTTCCTTCCCATCTTCTCCCCTTCACTTCTTTCCTCCCTCCCCTTCCCCCTCCTCCCCTTCCTCTCTTTGTCCTCTGCTCCCTTCCCTCACCTCCCCTTCCTCCTACACTTCCTCCTTCCTTTCCCTCCCAGGGGCATACACCCCCAACCCTATTTTTAATTTTTGTTTTGAAATAGGGTCTTGCTAGGTTGCTGAGAGTCTTACTACATTGCTGAGGCTGTCCTCGAACTTGCTCCTATCTCAGTTTCACAAGTACTAGGATTACAGGCATGTGCCACTGTGCCTGGCTTGGCTTCTTTTCTTTTAACATTCTAAATATTTCGGTTTAGTTTTTGCTTGCATCGTTTCTAATGAAACCTTTGTAATTATTATTCTTAATTCCTCTCTATATATGATATTCTTTTCTCTGATTTCTTTGATTATCTGCAGTTTGAATGATAAAATGAAGTATACTCTGTGTGTGTGTGTGTGTGTGTGTGTGTGTGTGTGTATTTATCCTGCTTAGTGATCTCTGAGCTTCCAGAATC
Source organism: Glis glis (assembly GCA_004027185.1). NCBI lineage: Eukaryota > Metazoa > Chordata > Mammalia > Rodentia > Gliridae > Glis > Glis glis. The sequence continues at coordinate 32,354 of PVJS01014718.1, read as the reverse complement.
ATCTGTGGTTTAGTGTTTATCACTAGTTATGGAAAATTATTAGCCATTGTTACTTTTAAATATTTGTTCTATACTGTTCTTCTTTTCCTCCTTTTCTGTCTGTCTGTCTGTCTTTTTGTGGTGCTGGAGATGGAATTCAGGGCCTTTCCTTGCACTTGCTAGACAAGTGCTCTACCAACTCAGGTACACCTGCAGTGCTTTTCTCTTTCTGACATTCCATCTGTATTACACATCTAAATTGTCCCACAGTTCTTGGATATTCTAGGTTTTTTATTTTTTGGTTTGTTTTTATTCTATATTTTTGGTACTGTTTAAACTCAGAGGCATTCTACTTCTGAGCTACAGCCCTAGCCTATTTATTTATTCTGTGTGTGGTACTGGAGCTTGAACCCAGGGGCATTCTACCTCTGAGCTATACCCCCCAGCCCTATTTTATTTATTTTGAAACAGGGTCTCACTAGGTTGTGGAAGGCCTCACAAGTTGCTGAGGCTGGCCACAAGCCTGTGATTCTCCTTTCTCAGCCTCCCAAGTATTGGGATTATAGTTATGCACCATCATGCCAGACCATTTGTTTTTTTTTTTTTTAGGAGTTTCCCTCTCCGCTTATGTCTTATCCATCTTTATTGCATGTTATCTGTTTTTTCCATGACAGCCTTTAGCATACTGATAATATTTAAAACCATATCTGAAGCTGGGCATAGTAGTACATGCCTGTAATCCCAATACTTGGGAGGCTGAGACAAAAGGATTGCAGGTCCAAGGCCAGCATGTGGTAATTTAGTGAGACTGTCTCAAAATAAAAAATAAAAAGGGCCTGGGCTGTAGCTTGGTAAGAATGCCCCTGGGTTCAATCCCCAGCACACAGAAACAAAACAAAACCTTGTCTTGATAATTCCAAAATCTTTGTACTACTTGAATGTGGTCCTAATGCTTGCTTGTCTCTTCAGTCTGTTTATTCTTGCCTTTTTACACGACGTGTAATTTTTGGCTGAAAGCCACACATAGATGTATCAGAGAATAGAAACTGAGAGGCCTTTAGTGAGAGTTTTATGTTAATCTGGCTAGAAGTTGGACTTTGTTCAATGTTTGCTATAGGTACCTGAAGCTTCAGGTTTCCCTAATGTTCATATTTGTCTTTTCCTTCTAGTATGACTCTTGCTGCTCTTCCAGTGCTGTTCAGCTAGAGTGATGTGGAGGTAAAGCATTAGGAAAGGGAAGCATTCTATTTTTCTTAACTTTGAGCTTTTTTTTTTTTTTTGATTATAAGGATTGAACCCAGGGCCTCACGCATGCTAGGCAAGCACTCTACCACTGGGCTACATCCCCAGCCCTTTTTATTTTATTTTGAGACAGGGTCTCACTAAATTGCCCAGGCTGGCCTCCAAATGGCTATCTGCCTGCCTCAGCCTCCTGAGTAGTTGGGATTACAGGCACGTTCCACAGTACCAGGCTTAAATTTAAGCTTTTATTTTTCTTTTTTTGGTACTGGGGATTGAACCCAAGGCATTCTTTTTTTTTTTTTTTTTTTTGTGGTACTGGGGATTGAATCTAAGGGCATTCTACCTCCAAGCTACACCCCCAGCCCTATTTTTTATTCTTTATTTTGAAACAGGGTCTCACTAAATTGCGGAGGGCCTCACTAAGTAGCTGAGGCTGGTCGCGAACCCATGATCCTCCTGTCTCAGTCTCCCAAGTACTGGAATTAAAAGCGTGCACCACCACACCCGGCAAACCCAAGGCATTCTACAAGTTATACCCCCAGACCTTTTTTCTTTTGAAATACGGTCTCGCTGAGTTTCTGAGGGTCTCGCTAAGTTGTTGAGACTTCTCAAATCTGTGATCCTCCTGTCTCAGTCTCCAAAGTACTAGAATTACAAGTGTGCCACTGCACTTGGCTTAAATTTTAGATTTTTAATGAGCCTGTGTCCCTGGTCTGTGAACTTCATAAGTATTTCTTCAACTTTTTTTGTCCCATTTAGTAAGCCAGGAAAGTTAAAGGGGGCTCAAGATGAGGAATGCCTTTCTCCGGTATTGAACACGATAAAGTCTTTTACTCATCAGAGTAGGACTTTGTTTTGAAGAAACTCTAAGGCATATTTATATTTCACAGTGGTTATGTCTTTTTCCTTGGTGCCTTTTTAATCTATTTACCTTGAGAACTTGGTGAGGTTTTTTTTTTTTTTTTTTGGTACTGGGGATTGAACCCAGGAACATTCTACCTTTGAGCTACACACCCAGTTCCCCACCCCCTTTTTGAATGGTGCTAGGAATTGAATCCAAGGCTTCATACATGCTAGGCAAGTGCTGTACCACCCAACCACATCTCCAGTCCTTTTAGTTTTTTTGTTTTGAGATAGAGTCTTTTGCTAAGTTAGCCAGGCTGGACTCAAACTTGAGTTGTTGGGATTATAGGCATGTGCTACCATGCCCGGCTATAACTTTTTTGGAATTAAACACATAATTCATTTATATTTAAATTTTCTGTTTCCTGATATATTTATAAATTACTACTTAAGCTGGGGTTCACAAATTTTGATTAATGTTTTTTCCATTTTTACTATTTCAAAGTCATGAATTTTTTCTAATTTTCTTTTTATCCCAAGGATTATTTAGTAGTTTGTAAAATTTAGTTTCAAAACGTGATCCACTGTTTTGTTATTGTTTCTAATTTTATTGTAGAGAACATAGTCTCTTCAGTATATTCCTTTGAATGATATTGAGACTTCTTTCTATAGGATTTGGCAAAGTATGGCCCAAGGGCTAAGTAGAGTTTACTGGCATCTGTATTTGTACATCTTGCAAGCTAAAATTTTTTTTTACATCTAAATGTTGAAAAATATTTCATGATAGGTGAAAAATATGAATTTCAAAACTTAGTGTCTATAAGGTTTTTTGGAACACAGCCATGCTCATTTCTGTCTATGGTTGCTTTTGTTCTTGGAGCAGTGGAGTTGAATAGTTGGGGATAGAGAGAATAAGGGCTCTAAAGACTAAAATACTGTCTAGCCCTTTACAGATAAATTTGCTAATCTGATACAATCATTGTCTATGTCTTCTCTCCTTGGGGGTGGGGGATTAAACCAGGGCCTTTCCCATGTGAGGCATGCACTCTACCACTGAGTTTACATGCCTACCTCTAATGTTTATATTCTTTTTTTTTTTTTTGCGGTACCGGGGATTGAACGCAGGGGCGTTCTACCTCCACGCTACGCCCCCGGCCCTATTTTTTATACTTCATTTTGAAACCAGGTCTCACGAAGTTGCAGAGGGCCTCACTAAGTGGAGAGAGAGAGAGGGAGAGAGGGAGGGAGGGAGGGAGAGAGAGAGAGTGAGTGAGTGAGTGAGTGTGCGCATGCGTGCGCGTGTGCGAGCTGAGGCTGGCCGCGAACCCGGATCCTCTGGTCTCCGCCTCCCAAAATACTGGGATTACAAGCGTGCGCCACCACGCCCGGCTAATGTTTATATTCTTTTTGGGGGGGGCGGTACTAGGAATTGAACCCAGGGGTGTTCTACCACTGAGCTCTACACCCCTAGCCCTTTTCATTTTTGTTTTGTTTTGTTTTGTTGTATGGGGGATTGAACCCAGGGGTGTTCTACTTTTGAGCTGCACTCCCAGCCCTATTTTATTTTTTATTTTCAAACAGAGTCTCTGTTGACCTGCTGAGGCTGGTCTTGAACTTGTGATCTCCTGCTGCAGCCTCCCAAGCCACTGGGATTACAGGTGTTTTCCACCATGCCCTGCTTACGTCTATATTCTTTTTTTTTAATTAAAAAAAATTTTTTTTGCAGAACTGGGGATTGAACCCAGGGGCATTCTACCTCTGAGCTACACCCCCAGTCCTATTTTTTATACTTTATTTTGAAACTGGGTCTCACGAAGTTGCAGAGGGCCTCACTAGGTAGAGAGAGAGAGAGAGAGAGAGAGAGAGAGAGGGAGAGCGCCCTATTTTTTTTTTTATTCTTTATTTTGAAACCGGGTCTCATGAAGTTGCCAGAGGGCCTCACTAAGTAGCTGAGGCTGGCCGCGAACCCGGATCCTCAGGTCTCCGCCTCCCAAAGTACTGGGATTACAAGCATGCGCCACCACGCCCGGCCCAGCCCTATTTTTTATTCTTTATTTTGAAACGGGGTCTCGGTCTCGCTAAGTTGCGGAGGCTCTCACTAAGTAGCTGGGGTTGACCTTGAACCTGCGCTCCTCCTGTCTCAGCCTCCCAGGTACTGGGATTACAAGCATGCGCCACCATGCCCGGCTCTAGATTATTTTAAACACATTTTCCCATTTTCTCTGGACCTCAGCATTTTTTTTTGATAGTGTATCCTTTACTATGATATCTGATCACTTGTTTCTATATCTGAGATCATCTCTTCGGTTTAGTTTTCTACTGATTTAAGTACTTTCCCACAAAGTTAACATGTATGTTTGTGTGGCAAATCTGCTAAGGCTTTGCATCACTGAGAATATTTTTTAGGTAAGAACACATTTATTTTAAAAGCTTTCTTCCAACCTGTCCTGTCACTGAGACTTTGGGTCCTCAATCCCCGTTTATAGCCACTCATTTCCATCACCCCCACATATCAGTTGAAGTTTGCTTTTCTCTTTCTTAGGGTTTTTCTTTCATTATTTTGATTAGTTCATAAAATTCACACATCTCATTATTTTGGTTAGTTCTCTACACTGTCTCTACAGTTGAATTTGGAGGTGGGAGTTAGCAACTCATTCAGGCTGATTTCAGACTTCAGACCAAAAGATTCACTAGTTAACTAGTATAGTGAATACAAAGGCCTATCACCTAGGAATGTTATTACATTATTGTGAAATTTCAGAATTCTGTGGATAAAGAGATGATTCTGAAAGCTTCCAGGAACAAATCAATTTCTTGTGTGTGTGTGTGTGTGTGTGTGTGTGTGTATGTGTGTTACTGGGGATTGAACCCAGGGGCATTCTACCTCCAAGCTATACCCCCTGCCCTATTTTTTATTCTTTGTTTTGAAACAGGATCTCACTAAGTTGCGGAGCGTTTTACTAATTAGCTGAGACTGGCCCTGAACCTGCGATCTTCTCTTGTCTCAGTCTCCCAAGTACTGGAATTACAAGTGTGTGCCACCACGCCTGGCTACAAGTCAGTTTCAAAGAAATAAATGTAAGATTGGCATCTTACTAGTTATACTACATGCTAGATGAAAATGGATACTTAATTTTCTTGGGCAAAATAATTTTTTGGGCGGGTACTGAAGGTGGAACCCAGAGGCATTCTATTCTACCTCTGAACTACACCCTCAGTCCTATTTTATTTTGAAACAGGATCTTGCTAAGTTGCTGAGGCTGGCCTTGAACCTGTGATCCTCCTGTGTCAGCCTCCCAAGTACTGGGATTACAGACATTCACCTAGCTGGGAAAAATAATTTTTAACCCAGAATTTCTTTACTTAAGTCAGGTGATCAGTTTTGAGGGTAGAATTCTCATAAATGCATGAATCCAGAAATTTTTACCTTGCTTACTGTCATTTAGGTAGTTATTTAAGGATGTGCTTAAGCAAAAAGATAAAGTAAAACTACGGTCAAGGAAGATGGGTTCAAGGAATAATTGAGCCAGTTGAGAAGAGAAGTGAAAAGAAGACATAGGTTGACAGCTATTCAGAAGGCCAAAAAGGCAGTCATTCCAGATTGGAGCAGAAAGACAGAAGAAGGGTTAGGACGTTTGGGGGAAAAATGGGGACTGGATAGGATGAATAGTACAGAAAGTTTGGGACAAAAGTGATGCTATGATAAAGGACAGTAATATGAATAAAAATTTAAAAAGACAGTTAAAAATATCATGGCAAGCTAATCTGGATAAGAAAGTCATGATTATATGAATCAAATTAGAATATGACATGATGTTAAACATGATGGGAATATAATAAAGAATCCATCTGACTTTCAATCTAGAATCAATGTTTTTCGAGTAGTCCTAAGGTTTTCACATTGGACCATAGAGTAGAAAGTGAAGTGTGCCAGGATTGTTTCCTTAAACAATATTTACGTAGTTATAAAAATGTAAATAGTGGTGGTTTTTTTTTTATTTTTCAACATCTGAGTCACCTTTTGATCACCACATGAGTGGCCAGATCCCAGAATACTGTAGTTGCAGGGCAGAGTGAAACAGTTGTTAGACTATAAAGTGCAAGCTGGTGGAAGGAGAGGAGATAAAATTACTAGCACTGTTAGCTTTAGCTTTGTCTTTCAGAAAGGCGAATCAAATGCTGGGCATAGTGGCGCATGCTTGTAATCCTAGTACTTGGGAGGCTGAGACAGGAGGATCACAGGTTCAAGGTCAGCCTCAGCTACTTAGTGATGTCCTCCGCAACTTAGTGAGACTCTGTTTCAAAATAAAGAATAAAAAATAGGGCTAGGGATGTAGCTCTGAGGTAGAATGCCCCTGGGTTCAATCCCCAGTACTACCAAAAAGAAAAAGAAAAAGGCGAATCAGAGGTAATGTTGACTTAAGAGGTAATGTTTATAAAATAAGCACTAAAGATATGATTTTATTGTTAATAATAATAGTAATTATAACTTATTAAAGTTTGCAAGTACTTATGGGAAAACTAAACTTAGAAGCATAATTTCACGTATTCATAGTACTGTAAAAGGAGGAAGAGTAAGAGATAAGTTTTCATATTAAAGATCAGATGGTTTACTTTTGTTGTGTGTGTGGTGCTGGGGATTGAACCCAGAGGCATTCTACCTCTGAGCTATACCCCCAGCCCTGTTTTATTTTTTGTTTTGAAACTCGGTCTCACTAGGTTGCTGAGTGTCTTGCTAAGTTGCAGAGGCTGGTCTTGAACCTGCAATCATCCTGTCTCAGCCTATCAAGTATTGTGATTACAGGTGTGTGCCACCATGCCCAGCCAGATGGTTTACTTTTAAAGTTGACAATTAAAAATAGTGGGATAAGCATATTATCTTGGATTATTTACCATTACCAGTTATCAATGAGAACCGTTGAAATTGGAGTGGAGAGATTTACTTTTATAATATAAACTCTTCTGTAGTACTTGATTTGTTACAGTACATGTATTCATAGAAATAAAAATTAAATTCATAAAGGAAAAAGAACAGAAGTAATTTAACAAAAAACAAATTCAATTATGTGTATATAGATAACTCTCATTGTCAGTCTTGTCTCCATTTCCCTTTCTCCCCAAAGGTAACCATCTTACTGTTTTATTTATCATTTTAGTACTTTTGTATGCAGATAAAGACAAATGCGTGGATTTTTTCCTTCCCTCTCAGATATAAAAGACAGGAGATAGGTGGCCTCACTCACCAACCCATGACCCTATTAAGTGAGCAACTTGTTTTGTGCAGCTTGGCCCACTTAAGGACTCCAGGAAGCAACTGGATGGCCCATTCTGTAGCCCCAAGAAGCAGCTGGGTATCCTGTTCTCGGAAGCTCAGCTGGTTGAGACCTGAGAAATTGACAGGCTGTTTCCTAACCTAGGAAGCAGCTGGTCAGGAGCAGTGTGCCCCAAGCAGTTTGGCCCTCAGGCCCTGTAAAGTCACCTGTGTGGCCCTTAAAAATGGACAGATACCCCATCTGTGTCCTACCCCTGTGCTGTCTTTGGAAACTGAGAAGTGCCATGCCTCTGCTGCCATGCCAGCCACACTTTACCTCCTCAGACCCATCAGAGCAATCGTGCCCCTGTACTATCCAAGGAAACTGATGTGTTCTTATACTCACAGCTGGACATACCCAGAGCTGCCAGTGAACTCAACCTGCCTAAGAGAGCTACATCCCAGCTGGCAGTCTAGGCCAGTGAGACACCTGCAGATATCACTGACCTTATTATAGCAGAAAAAGCTACATGTACAGTACCCTAAAGCATATATCTGGAACCAGAGTCAATGCAGCTTATGCAGAAAAAAGTTGTTTTTTTTTTTCCAGTACTGGGGATTGAACCCAGGGGCATTCTACCTCCGAGCTATAACCTCCAGCCCCATTTTTTATTCTTTATTTTGAAACAGGGTCTCACTAAGTTGCAGAGGGCCTCACTAAGTAGCTGAGACTGTCCATGAACCTGTGTACCTTCTGTTTCAGCCTCCCAAGTACTGAGATTATAAGCGTGCGCCACCATGCCTGGCTTGAAAAAGTCTTTTTTTATTACAAAAGCTACCCTATAAAATCGGTAGAGGCAACTAACCCACTAGATGCACAAATGTAAATGTGGAGACACAAGAAACATGATAAAACTGAGTAACATGATGCCTCCAAAGGAACACAATAATTCTCTAGCAACAGACTCCAAAGCAAAGGAAATCCGTGGATTCCCTGACAGAATTAAAAAGAATCATTTTTGTTGTGGTTCCTATTTTGCAGTGCTATTGATTGAATCCAGGACCTCACACGTGCTAGATAAGTGCTCTACCACTGAGCTACATCCCAGCTCTAAAAAGAATTTTAAAGAACTTAATGAGTTATAAGAGAATACAGGAAGTTTATGATATGCAGGAGAAATTCAGCAAAGAGATAGAGATCATAAAAAAAAACCTAGAAATCTTGGAGACAAAGAACTCAATAAATGAATAAAAAAAAAAACTTGTGAGAGCCTCAGCTATGGAATTGATCAGGTAGAAGAAAGAATTTCTGAACTTGAAAAAAGTTTTTTTGAAATAACCCAGCCAAGGGAGAAAAAAATTAAGAAGCCTGTGAGACTTATGGGATACCTTTAAATGAGGAAACCAAATTATGAGTGTATCAGAAGAAAAGTGAAAATGCATAGAAAACCTATTGAATGAATAATTGCTGAAAACTTTCCAAATCATGGGAAAGATACAGACATCTAGGTCTGGGAAGCTCAAAGGACTCCTAATTGGTTTTACCAGAAAGAGCCTCTGTGAAGCTGTTTGGAGCTAACCTGTGAATAGTACAAGACAGAATTCTAAAAGCATCAAGAGAACAGCATCATCAATTGTAAGAGAATCCCCATTACACTCACAGGAGATGTCTCAACAGAAACCTTCCAAGCCAGAGGAGAATGGGATAATATATTCAATATCCTGAAGGGGGGGGATGCAAAAAAAACTTCCAACCGAGAATACTATACCCAGCAAAGTTATCCCTTAGAAAAAAGGAGAAATACTTTCAAAGATAAGTAAAAACTGAGGGAATTTATCACTGCCAGACTGGCCCTAGAAGAGATGTTTAAGGGATTCCTATACTAGAAGTGAAGGGATGATAATTGACACAATAATATGGAAAGATAGCAAACTCAACAATAGAGCACATACACAAGAGAGTGAAGAGAATCAAACCTTATCAATACAGAAACCCACTAAAGCACAAAGATGAACAAGAGAGGAAGAAAGGAACAAAAGGAGATACAAATAAACAAAATTAACAGAATAACAGGAATATCCCTTTACTTATCAACAATCACCTTGAGTGCAAACAGCTCAAATTCTATTAAAAGACTGGCTGAGTGGATTAAAATATAGACCCAGTGATATGCTGCCTATAAGAAACTCCAGAGGCTTGGGATCTAATGTTTCTCAGTGGTAGAGTGCTTATTTAGCATGCCTGAGGCTCTGGATTTGATTTTCCAGGACCACAGAAAGAAAAAATAAATAAAATTGTTCCACCAGTAAAGACATATATAGACTGAAAACAAAGGGATAGAAAAAGGTACACTAGCTGAGCATGGTGATGCACACTTGTAATCCCAGTACTTGGGAGGCTGAGACAAGATCAGGATCACAGGTTTGTGGCCAGTCTCAGCAATTTAGTGAGGCCCTCTACAACTTAGTGAGACGCTGTTCCAAAATAAAGAATAAAATAGGGCTGGGGGTGTAGCTCGGAGGTAGAATGCCCCTGGGTTCAATCCCCAGTGCCACAAAAAAAGAAAAAGAAAAAGAAAAGAAGAAGGCACACTATGCAACCAAGACCCAAAAGTGAGCAGAAGTAGCTATAAAATATAGTCTTATATAGAACAGACTTTAAAGCAAAACCTGTAAAAAGAGTTAATCACTTACTTATCACTATATAATGATAAGGGGATAACTCAACCAGAGGGTATATCAGTTGTAAATAAAAGCACTCAATGCTGGAGCACCCACTTATATAAAGCTAACATTATTAAATCTAAAAGGGAGAGATGGGCTCAAATAGAGTAAGTCATGGACTTCAACGTCCCAGTTTCGTCAGTGGACACATCAGCCAGACAGAAAATCAACGGAGAAACATCAGGGATAAACTATACAATAGACAAAAAAGACCTACCAGACATTCACATAACATTTTACTCAACAGCTGTAGTGTATACATTCTTATCACCACATGAAACATTCTCCAGGATAGACCTTATATTAGGCCACAAAACAAGTATCAACAAATTTTAAAAATGTAATAGCATGTATCTTCTCTCATTACAATGGGGTAAAAGAATCAACAAGAGGAACTTTAGAAATTGTACATATAGGCCTGGCGTGGTAGTGCACGCTTGTAATCCCAATACTTGGGAGGCTGAGACCAGAGGTCCTGGGTTTCGCGGCCAGCCTCAGCTACTTAGGCCCTCCGCAACTTAGTGAGACCCTGTTTCAACATAAAGAATAAGAAATAGGACTGGGGATGTAGCCCGGAGGTAAAATGTCCCTGAGTTCAATCCCTGGTACTGTCCAAAAAAAAAAAAAAAAGAAATTGTACATATACATGGAAATTAAACAACATTCTCTTTCACAACCAATGAATCAAAGAAAAAATTGAAAGGAAAATTTAACCGGGGTGTGGTGGCACAGGCCTGTAATCACGGGACTTTGGAGGCTAAGATAGGAGAATCGCAGGTTCGAGACCAGCCTTGCAACTTAGTGAGACCCTCAGCAACTTAGTGAGATCCTGTTTCAAAATAAAAGGACTGCGGTGTAGCTGGGTGGTAAAATGGATCTGGGTTCCATACTAAGTAAAAAACAAACAAAATAAAAAAGGGAGAAAGAAAGAAAAGAAAAATTTAAAAATTCTTCAAATGAAAATGAAAACACAACACACCTAAAAGCTCTGTGATATAAAAAAGGCAGTACTTGGTGGGAACTTGATAGCAATTAATGCCTACATTAAAAAAGGAAAAAGATTTCAAATAAACATAACAATGCAAGTCAAGAGACTAGAAAAGCAAGATCAAACCAAACCCAAAATTTTAGAAGAAAATAAACAATAAAGAACAGAGCAGAAATGAATAAAATAAGAGACGGGGTGGGGGGGAGAATAGAAATTTTTAAAAAGCCCTGAACAAAACTCCTGATACAACAAAGAACTAGCTTTTTTGTAAACATAAACACCCCCCCCATGGGGATTGAACCCAGGGGCATTCTACCTCCGAGCTCCACCTCCAGCCCTATTTTTTTTTTTATTCTTCATTTTGAAACAGGGCCTCGCTAACTTACAGTGGGCCTCACTACTAAGTAGCTGAGGTTGGCCGCGAACCCGCATATTCCGGTCTCAGCCTCCCAAGTACTGGGATTACAAGCTTGCGCCATCATGCCTGGCTAAAACATAAACAACTTAAAAAAATTAAACATTTTTAAATAAAATTCTTTTAATTTTTAAATAAAAGAACTTTTGGCTAGACTAACACGAGAAAAAAAGAGAAGACAATAAATAAAATCAGAGATGGAAGAGGAGACATTATAGCTGATAACAGAGAAATACAAAGGATCATTAGGGACTATTATGACCAACTATATGTCCGCAGACTGTAAAAGCTAGAACAAATGGACATAATTTCTAAACACATAACCCACCAGATTGAACAATGAGGACAAAGAAGACCTCTGCCAACTAATATCAAGTAATAAGATGTAGTACTAAAATTCTCACAACAAGCTAGATGTGGTGGTACATACCTGAAATCCCAGTACTTGGGAGGCTGAGGCAGGAGGATTGCAGGCAGGTTCAAGGACAGCCTCAGCAATTTAGCGAGGCCTTCAATAACTTAGACTCTGTTTCAAAATAAAAAATAAAATAGGGCTAGGGGTGTAGCTCAGAGGTAGAATCCCTTGGTTCAGTCCTTAGTAACCCCCCCAAATCTTACAACAAAGAAAAGCCTAGGACCAGATGGCTTCACTGCTGAATTTTACCAAACCATTAAAGGATAGCTAATGCCAATTCTTCTCAAAGTATCCCAAAGAATTGCAATAGTAGGAACCTTTTCATACCCATTCTGTGAGGCTAGCATTACCCAGATACCAAAACCGTTGAAAGACACACCAAAAAAGAAAGCCACAAACCCGTGTTTGTGATGAATATGTATGTAAAAATTCTCAACAGAATGCTAGTAAATCGAATCCAACAGCACATAATAAAGATTAAGTCCACCATGATTAAGTAGACTTTATTTCAGGATTACAGAGATCATTCAACGTATGCAAACCAGTAAACACACATAAGCTGAGTGAAGGATGAAAACTATATGATCATTTCATTAGATACACAAAAAGCATTCGATAAAATTTAACATTCATTCATGATTAAAGAATCCTTAAAAATTAGGTGTAGAAGGAATATAACTTATCATAAGCTGGGCGTGGTGGCGCATGCTTATAATCCCAGTACTTGGGAGGCGGAGACCGGAGGGTCCGGGTTCACGGTCAGCCTCAGCTACTTAGTGAGGCCCTCCGCAACTTCGTGAGACCCAGTTTCAAAATAAAGTAGCTTGGAGGTAGAACGCCCCTGGCTTCCATCCCCAGTACCGCAAAAAAAAAAAAAAAACAACAACTTATCACAAGAACTTTGTATAACAAACCCACAGCCAACATCGTACTGAATGGAGAAAAGCTGAAATTGTTTCTTCCAAGATCAGGAACAAGACAAGATTGTCCCTTTTCAGCACTCTTATGTAATATAATATTGGAAGTGTTTGCCAGTGCAATAGGCAAGAGAAAGAAATCCAGGGCATCCACACAGGAAAGTTGTCAAATATCCCTGTTTGCAAACAGTATGACTTTATATATTGAAAATTCCACCAAAAACTGTTGGAACTGATGAACAATTTCAGTAAAGTTGCTGGATACAAAATCAACATACAAAAGTCATCAGCTTTTTTTTTTTTTTTTGTGGTACCGGGGAGTGAACCCAGGGGCGTTCTACCTCCGAGATACACCCCCGGCCGTATTTTTTATACTTTATTTTGAAACTGGGTCTCGCGAAGTTGTGGAGGGCCTCACTAAGTAGAGACAGAGAGAGAGAGAGAGCGAGCGAGCTGAGGCTGGCCACGAACCCAGATCCTCTGGTCTCCGCTTCCCAAAGTACTGGGATTACAAGCGTGCGCCACCATGCCCGGCAGTCATCAGCTTTTTAATACACCAAATAATGAAATTGATGAGAAAGAAATCAATGAAGCAATCCCAGCGGGATGTGGTAGCGCACACCTGTAATGCCAGTGTACTTGGGAGACTGAGATAAGAGCATCACAGTTTATAGGCCAGCTTCAGAAATTTAGCGAGACCGTTTCAAGATGAATTTTAAAAGACCTGGGGGTGTAGCTCGGAGGTAGAATACCCCTAGGTTCAGTCCCCAGTTTAAGAAAAAAAAAATCTTGTTCACGAGATTAAAAAAAACCAACAAGCTGTGAGTAAATTTGCCCAAGGAAATAAATGATTTATAATGAATTTTACAAAAAGCTTTTATTTATTATTTGGTACTGGGGATTGAACCCAGAGACATTCTACCTTCAAGCTGCACCCCCAGCCCTATTTTATTTTTATTTTGAAACAGGGTCTCCCTAGGTTGATGAGAATCTCACTACTTGCTGAGGCTCTCCTCAAACCTGTGATCCTCCTGTCTCAGCCTCCCAAGTACTGGGATTACGAGCATGTGCCACAACACCCTGCCCCCAAACACCTTTTTTATATACTTTATTGGTGCATTATAATCTCACATCATAATGTAGTTCATAGTGATAGTGACATACATGCACCTAGCACTTGGTGGGCTTTTCCCCAGCTTTCTTCCCATTCCCCCAGCTTCACCCTGTACAGGGTATTGAGGTTGACATTGGTATTCTCACATATGTACACAGTGTCGATGGAAGTGATTCCTTCATTCATCCTCCACCCCCCCTTCCCCTAGACCACCTCCCTGACTCCACTGGAGTTTCTCCTCCATTATCTGAAGTCCCTCTGGTATCCCAGTTACTCCCTAGCTTCCACATATGAGAGAAAACATATGACCCTTCACTTTCTGTGACTGGCTAATCTCAGGATAATGTTCTCCAGGTCCATCCATTTTCCTGCAAATTATATAATGTTGTTCTTTATTGCTGAGTAGAGCTCCATTGTGTGTATATCCCATAATTTTGTAATCCATTTTTCTGTTGATGGATACCTCTGTTGGTTCCATAATTTGGTTATTGTGAATTGTGCTTCTATAAATATGGATATGCATATATTACTATAACTTGCTGATTTCAGTCCCTTTTGGAAAGATACCCAGGAGTGGTATAGCTGGAACAAAATACTTACAAAACAAATTGAAGAGGACTCACAAAATAGAAGGATATCCTATGTTCATGGATTGAGAGAATTAACATTGTTGAAACATCCATACTATTCAAAGCTCTCTAAAGGTATTTTTCAAAAAATAGAAAAAACACTCCTAATATTTATGTAGAGCCACAAAGACCTTGAATAGCTAAAGCAATTCTGGGCATTAAGCTGGAGGTACTATAATACCTGACATCAAAGTAAAAGGTGTGTGTGTGTGTGTGTGTGTGTGTGTGTGTGTGTGTGTGTAAAAGAACTGAAACCATGAAACTGCTAGAAGAAAACATAGGTAAAATGCATTAGGGATTGGTAGGTAAAATGCTTTAGGGATTGGTCTGAACAAAGTTCAAAGTTTTTTTTTTTTTTTTTAGTATGACCCTAAAACATAGGCAGCAAGAGCAAAAAATGACAAATGGAATTGCATCAAACTAAAGCAGTTCTTCACAGCAAAGGAAACAAAACAACAGAATGAAAACTTAGAGAATGGGAGAAGATATTTACAAACTCTTCATCTAACAAGGAATTAATTTCTAAAATATATAAGGAACTCTAACAGCAAAAACAAAAACCAATCTGATTAAAAAATGGGCAAATGACTGGAATAGACACTTCTTAAAAGAGGATAGTAAGTATATGGAAAATACTCAGTATCCAAGTCATCAGGGAAATGCAAATCAATACCAAAATGAGGTATCATTTTACTCTGGTTAGAATAACTCTTATAAAAGAAAAATACTGCTGGGTGTGGTGGCGCACGCTTGTAATCCCAGTACTTGGGAGGCTGAGACTGGAGGATCCGGGTTCGCAGCCAGCCTCAGCTACTTAGTGAGGCCTTCCACAACTTAGTGAGACCCTGTTTCAAAATAAAGAATAAAAAGTAGGGTTGGGGGTGTAGCTCGGAGGTAAAATGACCCTGGGTTCAATCTCCAGTACTGCAAAAAAAGGAAAGAAAAATACTAGGAAGGATGTACAAATAGTGGCACTGTACATACTATTGGTGATATATGAATTATTACAGCCAGTATGGCAGTTCCTCAAAAAACTAGAAGCAGAATTACCTTTTATGATCCAGCAATTCTACTGATTATTCATTTAAAAGAATTGAAATAATATGTCAAAGAGATGTCTGCATTCACCTTTTTATTGCAGCACTGTTCACAATAGCCAAGATAAGGAATCAACTGATGTGGCCATTGATAAGATAAATGGATATAAAAAAAGTGGTGTGTTTATTTATTTATTTATTTTTTGCGGAACTGGGGATTGAACTAAGGGGCATTCTACCTCCGAGCTACACCCCCAGCCCTATTTTTTATTCTTTATTTTGAAACAGGCTTTCACTAAGTTGTGGAGGGCCTAAGTAGCTGAGGCTGGCTGTGAACCTGTGATCCTCCTGTCTCAGCCTCCCAAGTCCTGGGATTACAAGCATGCGCCACTACACCTGGTTTACTTATTTATTTTTGGTGCTGGGGATTGAACCCAGGGGCATTCTACCTCTGAACTACACCCTCAACCCTATTTTATTGTTTATTTTGAAACAGGGTCTCACTAAATTGTGAAGGGCTTCGCTAAGTTGCTGAGGCTGGCCACGAACCTGCGAGCTTCCTGTCTCAGCCTCCCAAGTCCTGGGATTACAAGCATGGGCCACCGCGCCTGACCAAAAAAGTGGTTTACACACACACCCACACACATACCACAGGCAATGGACTATTATTAGGTCATAAAAGTGGGTAAAATTTATTTTCAGCAACATGGATGGAACTGGCAGACATTTTGTTAAGTGAAATAATTCAGGCAGAGAAAGACAAATACATGTTCTGACTTATATGTAGAAGGTAAAAAGTTAACTTTGTAGAACTAGCAAACTTTGTAGGACTACATTAACTTTGTAGTGACTAGCAAAGCCTAGGAAGGGCGGGTGGAGATGAGAGAAGATAGTTGAGGGATGAAGTGGTTCCGTTGGATAGGAGGAAAAATTTCTAATGTTCTGTAGCACGGTTGAATAAATATGACTGACAACAATTAATTGAATATTTCAAAATAGCTGGTAGAAAGAATTTTGAATGTTCCTAACACAAGGAAATTATAATTGTTTGAGGTTACCCTTACCTGATCATTACGCATTGTATTCATGTATTAAAATGGCGTGCTGTACCCCAAAAATATATAAACTATTATGTGCCAATTAAAAATAAACATCTTTTTTATTTATTTGTTTGGTACTGGGGATTGAACTTGAGAGCATTCTATCTCCAAGCTACCCCTCTAGCCCTTTTTTATTTTGGGTTTTTTTTTTTTTTTTTTTT
>PVJS01014718.1:0-15439 GCA_004027185.1 Glis glis | reverse complement strand
TGTGATCCTCTGTCTCAGCCTCCCAAGTACTGGGATTATAGACATGTGCACCTGGCTAAAAATAAACATTTTAAAAAGGCAGTATATTTATATATATGTTCTGTTTAACACTTTTTTTAATCAATGTGTAGGAAATCTGAGTTACTCAAAGTTTTCCCCCAGCCTTTTTTCTTTTCTTCCCTGTAATGGGGATCCTTCTTTTGAGAGAGGGTCTCACTAATAAGCCTGGTCTGTTCTTGAATTTGTGGTTCTCCTTCCTCAGTATCCTGAATAGCTGGGATTTCAGGTATGTGCCACTGTGCCTGGCAGGTTCTTTCTTTTCCCTCTTCCTCTCCCTCTCTCTCTTTCTTATTTTTTTTCTTTCTTTCTTTTTTTGTGGTGCTAGGGATTGAACCCAGGGGTATTCTATCTTGGAGCTATGTCACCAGTCCTATTTTTCTTTTTTAATTTGGAAACAGGATCTTACTATATTGCTGAGAGCCTCTCTAAATTACTAAGGCTGGCTTTTTTTCTTTTTTTTTTTTTTTGCAGTACTGGAGATTGAACTCGGGCATTCTACCTCCAAGCTACACCCCCAGCCCTATTTTTTATTCTTTATTTTGAAACAGGGTCTCACTAAGTTGTGGGGCCTCACTAAATAGCTGAGGCTGACCGCGAACCTGTGATCCTCCTGTCTCAGCCTCTCAATTACTGGGATTACAAGCATGCGCCACCACACCTGGCTCTAAGACTGGCTTTGAAGCTGCAATCCTCCTGTCTCAGCCTCCCAAGTACTGGGATTACAGGCATGTGCCACCATGCCTGGCCCAAGGTCTCATTTTTTAATGGCTGCAAAATGTTTTATTTTTTGTATGCAGCAGTTATTTACTAAATCCTCTGTAAATTCTTGTTATTTCCAGTATTTTGCTGTATCCAATAATTCTGAATAATCTTGTGCATGTCTTTTCATGCTTATATGTATATTTCTGAAATGGAATCTAGACATCAGATTGCTATATCAAGTTATTTGTATCTAGGGAAATATTACCAGATTCACCTCCACTATGTTGTACTAGTTTGCACTCCCAATTTTGTCTAAAAAAGGGTGCCATCAGAATTGTGGTTGTGCCAATTTTACAGGCAAGGAATGCTTTTCTGTGTGTGTGTGATTCTGGGGATTGAACCCAGAGGCATTCTCCCTCCGAGCTACACCCCTAGCCCTATTTTTTATTCTTTATTTTGAAACAGGGTCTCACTAAGTTGCGGAGGGCCTCACTAAGTAGCTGAGGCTGGTCTTGAACCTGCAATCCTCCTGTCTCAGCCTCCCAAGTACTGGGATTACAGGTGTGCGCCACCATGCCCGGCTGGAATGCTATTTTAATTCAGTTATGATTCTTTTTGTGTGTGTGTGTTTGGCACTGGTGGTTGAACCTAGGGATACTCTACCTCTGAGCTACACCCCTAACCCTTTTTATTTTTTATTTTGAAATAGGGTCTCACTAAGTAACCACAAGCTGGCTTTGAACCTGAAGTCCTCCTGTCTCAGCCTCCCAAGTTTTGGGATTACAGGCATACTGTAATCCTGTGCCTGGCATTGCCTGCCTGCCTTCCTGCCTGCCTGCCTTCCTTCCTTCCTTCCTTCCTTCCTTCCTTCCTTCCTTCTCCTTCTTTTATTTTTTGGTACTGGAAATTGAACCCAGGGACATTCTACCTGTGAGTTCAACCCTCAGCCCTTTTTATTTATTATTGTTGTTGTTGTTGTTATTATTATTAGTGTTGGGGGTTGAACCCAGAGGCATTCTACCTCCAAGCTACACCCCAGCCCAATTTTATTTCTTATTTGGAAACAGGGTCTCACTAGGTTGCCGAGAGCCTCTCTACGTTGCCAAAGCTGGCTTCGAATCTGATCCTCCGGTCTCAGCCTCCCAAGTACTGGGATTACAAGCATGCACCACCATACCTGGTGGGCTATATTTTTATATTTCTAAGGACCATTTGTATTTTCTTCTCTGGATTTTAAATTGAATTAACCTTCTCCCATTTGAGGGTCATAAAGAAATTCATTCATGCTTTCTTCTAGTACTTGTATGATTTTTGCATTTGGGTCTTGATGCATTTGGGCTTTCTCCTAGTGTGTGGTGTAAGATACGGAGTCATCTTTATCTTTTTCCAGATGGCTCCCCAGCTGTCTGTTTACTTGTTGTAAAGTCCATTTTCTCCACCGTGGCTTGATGATATACTTTAGTACTTTAACTGTTGGTAATACAATATCATAACCATTGGTATAAGACCCTTGATATTCTGATTGTCATTTAACCTCAGAATTTAACAGGGACTGGATGGGGAGGGAAACTTCTTTTAAATAACAGCATTAAATCCTTTGCGTTTTTTACATGTAATCCTTGCAGTGACACTGTGAGGAAGGTATTTTTATTTTCCCTATTTTAGGTGAGGAAACTGAGGTACAAATCGATCAAATAACTTACTTATCTCACAGTAATTAGTGGAGCTAGGAGTTGAATCCAGAAGTCTGACCTCCATAGCTTGTACCATTTAACCCTATGATACTATATTCGGTTTCTAATATTTTGTAGACGTCATAGTTTCAAACCCTTCCTTTCCCAGATCCATTAGCAGATCCAGCAGCAGCTGTGACTGTGGAAACAGAACCCTAATTTTAAAGAAATATGTTTTCGTTCCACCCTTCTCAGGGAACTATAAGAAAAATTAAGACTTGGTTGGTCATTAAGGCTTGGCAGAAGTGCAGAAAACAGTAGCAGGACCAAAACTGCTGTTCTTAGAAAGGCTGCTTGTAAGGTTGACCCTTGGCTGGTAAACAGTTCCCTACATTGATATGGACCTTTCCTTAAGAGATAAGAGTGGCCCTTTGTACCTAGACTGTATAAACTATTTGGTTTATGCTTTTGTTCTGGGAATCTGGAATTTTGATACATGCTGGGTAGAGAGTGCCTCCATGACCAATTTTTTTTTTTTTTTGCGGTACCGGGGATTGAACCCAGGGTCATTCTACCTCCGAGCTACACCCTCGGCCCTATTTTTATACTTTATTTTGAAACCGGGTCTCACGAAGTTGCGGAGGGCCTCACTAAGTAGAGAGAGAGAGACAGGGGGAGAGAGAGAGAGAGAGCTGAGGCTGGCCGCGAACCGGGATCCTCCGGTCTCCGCCTCCCAAACCCAAAGTACTGGGATTACAAGCGTAAGCCACCACACCCGGCTTCCATGACCAATTCTAATAAAAACCCTGGGTACTGAGTCTGAGCTTCCCTGATAGCATTTCACGTGTATTGTCATAGTTCATTGCTGAAGGACTGAGTGCATCCCTTGGTACTCTACCAAGAGAGGTTTTTTGGAAGCTTGTTTCCAGTCAAGCTGATTTCCTTGACTTCACCCATGTACCTTTCCCTTACTGACTCAGTTTACATCCTGTCTCTATCCTAACATTTAGCCATTAATTCAAGTGTTAGAAACATTTTAGGGAAGCTGCAAATAAAGAAGAAAACTAATGAAACCAAAAATAACTCAGCAAGGCAGTTTACTTCTGCACAGAAGGGTGCAAGCACACCATAAAATTGGGGCAGGCACACTGGGCGGGCAGTCCACGCAGTCTTTTATCCCCCTCACGCATAGTCCGCTGTGTCATCCCCCATTGGCTGGGGTAAGACCTCACCATCTAATCCGGTTGGCTAGTTTCCCACTGGGCAAGTTTTTTTTCTTTAGAACAGAGGAGAAATAGGAAACTTATACCTTCAAGAGCAAAGCATATAGATATGTGTAACAAAAAGGTATAAAAGCTACTGTTACAAAATAGATACCTGCCTGTCTTTATATAACCTTATAACTTCTATGGAAAAGATCATTTTTCTTTATTATACAAGTATATGCCAGATCTCATGAGTCTTCTAGAAAGTTATTGGATCTGAGGATGGTCTTGGGCTAATTTTGGTTACTAACTCCAAAATGTGTACTGTCATGTTGACAGTGAGCATGTTTGTGGGGGGGCAGGGGAGTAAAAGGAGAGAAATATGAATGAATGTATATAGAATTTGAGAGCTTTATAACTTTGGGACATTAGAAACAACAATAACAGACTAGTAGAGGGGAGTTTCCTTACATTCTAGGAAAATCCTGGCAAACTAACTGGTTTATGCTCAGTCACTATTTTGGACTGGAACTTCATTCAGTAGCCTTTGTGCCAGTGATGACCTGTTTGGAGCAATAGCAGCAACAGCAGCCACAGAGCAAGAGTGTCTGAAGAGAACCTTTTAGACTGAGCTTGCACGCTTGAGTTTTTAGAATTTATCTTTTGGGCTGGGGGTATGGTAGTTCAATGGTAGAGCCCTTTCTAGCATATATGAGACTCTGGGTCCCAATACACGCACTATATATACACACAAAGTAAAAGAAAAGTGGGCGTGGTGGCACACGCTTGTAATCCCGGTACTTGGGAGGCGGAGACCGGAGGATCCGGGTTCACGGCCAACCTCAGCTACCTAGTGAGGCCCTCCGCAACTTCGTGAGACCCGGTTTCAAAATAAAGGATAAAAAATAGGACCGGGGGTGTAGCTCGGAGGTAGAACGCCCCTGGGTTCAATCCCCGGTACCACACACACACACAAAAAAAAACCAAAGTAAAAGAAAAAAAGAATCTTTTTTTGTGTGTGTGGTATTGGGGATTGAACCCAGGGACATTCTACCTTTGAGCTAACACCCCCAGCCTTATCTTATTTTTTATTTTGAAACAGGATCTCACTAAGTTGTGGAGGGCCTCACTAAGATGCTAAGGCTAACTGCGAACCTGTGATCCTCCTATCTCAGCCTCCCAAGTACTGGGATTACAAGCATGCGCCACCACGCCTGGCTATGAATTTATCTTTTAAGAGATGATTCCTGTTTAAGAAAGTAAGACATTTTCCTGAAAAGTTGGATAGTAGTTTCCGATTCAAGAGGAAACAGCTAAATCTGTAATTAGTCATAGATTTCAGCATCTCTCTCAATTATCGATAGACTAAGGAGACAGAGCATCTCCCAACATTCTGCTCACCAGTGCTGCTCTCACTCTACTAGTTTTCAAAAAAGGGGGAAAAGGTATTTTCCCTATCTTGCTGGGTAGCAGTATACCAAAAGTCCTTTTAAAAAGGAACTTCGCCTTTCTATTAAACTGTTAGACCAGTTTTACAGAAGAGGATACCAAACTGAAAATGATCTCTTACCCTAATATCTTAGGTCAAACAGGCGATCGTTACAGAGGCTGGATTCAAAGGTTTATTTTCAAAGCCCATGTTCTATTTTCTATACCATGGTGTTTGTTTGGTTTTGGAATCATTAGTATTCAAGATGATATTTGGTTAATAGGTTCCAGTATTTGGAAGTTGGTATACTGTATATCACAGAGTTAGAGATGTAAGCACAGCTTCCAGTCTGCTAAAGGAATAAAGTGTATTTCTAGTTTCACCAAATTAAAAAGAAGTTTGGAATACCTCTTTGGTCATGCATTGGAATTTCATCTGTTGGGGCTCATTATGATTCATTGATTTTTAAAATATATATATATATATTTTTTGCAGTACCGGGGATTGAACCCAGGGGCATTCTACCTCCAAGCTACACCCCCCGGCCCTATTTTTTATACTTTATTTTGAAACCGGGTCTCACAAAGTTGCGGAGGCCTCACTAAGTAGCTGAGGCTGGCGGCAAACCCGGATCCTCCAGTCTCAGCCTCCCAAATACTAGGATTACAAGCGTGCGCCACCACTCCCGGCTTAAAATACTTTCTTGAGCTAAAGAATCATGACTCCTAAGATCATACAATATATCTTTTATAAAATTCACAGGTTCTTGCAAATCACTACATGATAAAAGAAGAAATTTAAAAATTTTTAATTTTTGAGACCATTTTGGGGATTGTAATATGGTCAGTATTAGGTCAGTAGTAGAATTAACCAAAATTCTCATGAAATGTATTAAGTTGAATGATCTACCAGTGGTGCTTGAGATAAATAATTTCTTCTAACATTTAAGTGAATTTCCTCTTAAACCTTTACATGTGTGCTCATGGTTGTTTGTGAATCTTTATTTATCTTTATAAAAATTAAAATGGAGTACGTGTTACAATTAAATATGGTGAGCCGGACGTGGTAGCACATATATATATATATATATATATATATATATATATATGGTTTATAAAATAAAGTGAATACCATTCTATAAATTTATGTCCAGGTTGATAAGTATGGTGCTTCATCATTTATTAACCACCTAGAATTTCATTGCATAATGAAGTTCATTTAACTTATCTTTTATGAACTGCATGGTGGTTTATTTATTCATTTGTTTTGGTACTAGGGATTGAATCCAGGAGTATTCTACCTCTGAGTTACATCCCCATCCCTTTTTATTTTTAGTTTTGAAACAGTATCTTGCTAAGTTGTCCATGCTGTCCTTGAAGTTGTTGCCTCAGTCTCCTAACTGAGCCTCCTCACTGGGATCACAGGCATGCCCCACTGGGCCTGGCCAACACTACCTTTTTGATTCTCAGTGTTCTAAAATCTCAACAGTGTATCATCCTTGCAATAGTGTTGCAAATGAACAATTTGATAATTATTTTTAGGGACTATGTTTAGGTATAATTTCACTTAGTAGGTGAAAGGTGTTGATGGGGCCACCAGGTATGTGAGGATATGATTTTGAGTCATTTGTAAGGGTCTATTGTGTCACTAACAGCTAGTGTCTTTCCGTTTGGGATCTGTTTAGGGTTACAGGATACCATGGAAAGATGAATGTTAACAAAAGGCTTGAATATTAAAAACAAAAAACTTGGTTTCATGTAGTGCCTCACAATCTAAAATCCTCATTCATATTCTATTTATTTCCTTGTCTGTATTGTTATTACTTATTTTCCCAAGCAAAAATTTTAACATAAGTTATATGCAAGACATTGTAGTGGGTTTTGTGGAGGATGACCTAAAAAGGTGAGGAGTCAGCAGACCATAATCAACAAATGTATAGTAGGACTCCACATAATATCATTTCTTTCTGTTAATATAAAAACTTAGTAACAGCAGGACAAACATGAATTTTCTATTATGGGAAGTGTTCACACGGTGCCTAGACCATCTGCTAGAAATTTTGCCTTTGTTCAAGGTGGGGATTGGACATTAATGTCAGTATTTAAGATTCGATTAATTAAAACTAGAATCCTGGAAAATTATAAAGTTTTTTTTGGTAGCCTGTTTTATATGGTCATAGTATCTTGATGGACTAAAATAAATGATAACTTATTCTCGAATTTCATGTACATATATGTATGATTTGAAGTTTAACCATGAGTTAATGATTTTAACTTTCAGAATCTTCCTTACATTTTACCTCAGTGGCTGTGTCTCAGTTGTGTGGGTTGCTTTTTATCATATTAATACTCACTTTAATGCTAAATAAAACCAATTCCCATCAAATTTAATAATGAAACACTTTATTTGTGCTGCTTAATTACAGTATTTCTTTATGCTGTGTATATATATTTTTCAAGCAGGAGAGAGCTTCAGTAATTGATACTTGAGGCTAGTGAAACTGATTGGTGTGTTGACTTAGCCATAGAGCTAACAAGTCCACAGGAAACTGCTGAACTTATGTAAATTTACTGTGTGTTTCTAAGGAGACTGTTGATCCAGTGCTACCGACCCTCCCACCCTGCACATGATGTCTTCATGATTTGCCCGGTTAAGGCCTTCTTTGTATACATTGAATTTGTTTACCTCTGATACAGAATTGTCTTTTTTTCTCCTCCTTTAAGTAATTTGTTCTCTTGGTAGTATACTATCATCTGACCAAGTTTTCTTATATATTTAAAATGTTTTCAAGCCAGGCCTGGTGGCGCACACCTGTAATCCCAGTACTTGGGAGGCTGAGACAGGAGTATCCATAGGTTCAAGGACAACCTAAGCAGGTAGTGAGACTCTTATCAACCTGGTGAGACCCTGTTTCAAAATAAAAATAAAATAGGGCTAGGGGTATAGCTCAGAGATAGACTGCCCCCGGGTTTAATTCCCAGTACTGCCAAAAAAAGTGTTTCCATTCCGCTTATGTTTGTTTTCCTGCTTAAACCATTATTTTTTATAGCACTC
The DNA here is from genome assembly GCA_004027185.1 of Glis glis. Classification (NCBI taxonomy): domain Eukaryota; kingdom Metazoa; phylum Chordata; class Mammalia; order Rodentia; family Gliridae; genus Glis; species Glis glis. The sequence goes on along the minus strand of PVJS01014718.1, from coordinate 7,316 downwards.
AAACCTTATGAGAAAGATACTAAATTTTGCATCGGCCTGCATTGTTTCTCCTTTACTATTAAGGAAAATTGTGTTCAGACACTCAGGATATAGAGTATATAATTTTTAGAAACTCTTAAATTTTATACCATAGCAATCTAATTACACACAGAGACATTTTCAGGAGAAAGAATTTATGTCTAAGAAAGAAAAGGTTTTATTTCTATATTAAAAGGAATGTTTAGAGTAATACTGAGCTAATTCTTTGTGTTTTTAATAATTTTTACAAAGAAATATGAGACAGGATTTAAGCTTTATAATACAAAAGTTGTTTTTTGTGATTTGAAAATGAATTCTTGGGGGAAAAGCTTGGCTAGTAAAATGTGGTTTCAGAAAATTTTTACATTTTCAAATGCAAGCTCCTTTTTTTCTCTTTTTATCATTTTCTGACATTCTTAGGGTAAAAAGTTACCAGTTCGTAAAAGTGTGATAATTATTTGAGTCTTGTTTCTTCTATGTGATGAGTGATAAACCCATCTCTGATGAAAAACAGAATTTTCAGATAGGAAACTTCAGAGTCTTACATTTTAATTGTCTTTGTTCTGTAATAAGACAATAAAATGGGTATTCTAATGCTTTACTTGATACTAGAGGGTTTCCTCTACTTATGCATTATTTTTGGCATGTTTTATCCTATTTTTTTTTTTGTGGTAGTAGGGTTTGAAGCCAGAGGCATTCTACCTCCAAGCTATACCCCCCAGCCCGATTTTATTTCTTATTTGAAAACAGGGTTTCACTAGATTGCTGAGAGCCTAAGTTGCCAAGGCTGGTTTCAAACCTGTGATCCTCCTGTCTCAGCCTCACAAGCACTGAATTTTTTTTTTTTTTTTTTTTTTTTTGGTGGTACTGGGGTTTGAACCCAGGGGCATTCTTGTTAGGTTGATGAGAGTCTCCTTGCTTGCTGAGGCTATCCTCAAACCTGTGATCTTCCTGTCTCAGCTTCCCAAGTACTGGGATTACAGGTGTGTTCCACCACACCCAGCTCCAAGTACTGAATTTTTTTTTTTTTTTGGGCGGTACCAGGAATTGAACCTAGGGGCGTTCTACCTCTGCGCTACACCCCCGGCCCTATTTTTTATACTTTATTTTGAAACCGGGTCTCACGAAGTTGCGGAGGGCCTCACTAAGGAGAGAGAGAGAGAGATAGGGAGAGAGACAGGGGGAGAGAGAGAGAGAGAGAGAGAGCTGAGACTGGCCGTGAACCCTGATCCTCCAGTCTCAGCCTCCCAAAGTACTGCGATTACGAGCGTGTGCCACCATGCCCGGCTTCCTTTTTTTTTATCCTTTATTTTGAAACCAGGTCTCACGAAGTTGCAGAGGCCTCACTAAGTAGCTGAGGCTGGCTTCGAACCCGGATCCTCCGGTCTCCACCTCCCAAGTACTAGGATTACAAGCGTGCGCCACCACGCCCGGCTTCAAGTACTGAATTTTTAAAAACTCTTTGTGTTATCATTGAAAGGACTAATAGAATTATCAAACTTAGTTGTGTATTTTGAATAATCTTTGCAGTGTTTACCATTTCCTTTTTATGGTCATTTGTATTTTGTGTGGATATTTTGAATGTGACAGGATTTTGCAATGAGATGTAGTATAACTTCATTCATTCCGTGGTGCTAGGAACTGAGCCCAGGAGCCTTCTTCCTCTGAGCTATACCCCCAGACTAGTTTATTTTTTATTTGGAAACAGGGTCTTGCTAAGAGCCTCACTGAGTTGTAGAACCTGCGATCCTTTTTTCTCAGCCTCCCAAGTACTGGGATTACAGGCATGCACTACCATGCCCGGCTCAAGATATAGTATGTCTTTAATTTTCTGATTTTTCTTTTTTTTTTTTTTTTGAGGTACCAGGGATTGAACCCAGGGGCCTTCTACCTCCGCGCTACATCCCCCGGCCCTATTTTTTTATGCTTTATTTTGAGACTGGGTCTCACGAAGTTGCGGAGGGCCTCACTAGATAGATAGATAGATAGATAGAGCGAGCTGAGGCTGGCCGCGAACCCGGATCCTCCGGTCTCCGCCTCCCAAAGTACTGGGATTACAAGTGTGCGCCACCACGCCCGGCTAGCATTTATTTTTAAACTAGATATGAGATTGTAATGCAGAGCTAAGGCATAGAGACAGTCTATTGTATGTGACAACATATGGTAGAATATAATCTAGTCTAAGGTACAAAAATAGAGCTGAAAGTAGCTGAGAAAAAACTTTGTATACATATTGACAGAACTGATATTGGTAACTGTACATATAGGAAGAATATATTATGTGAACTGTACTAACATTGTAGAAGCATGTATATTTTAATTTTGAAAGACAATAAAAATTAAGTTGAACCCTTTTACTTTGGGGATTAAGATTTTTTCAAGAACATGGTACTATTCTCGGTGACCAGTACATAGGACTGGATATTTAGTGAAGGTATAGTGTTTAAGGCAGGAGAATAGCATAAAAGGAGGCAGAATAAATACCATCTATTTTGGGGGAAATTACATGACAAAGGAGAGTTGCTGTTAGGAAGAGGTCTGGACTAGAAAGAGCTTTTCATCACCATTGCAATACATTTAGACTTGATTCAATAAACAACAGGAAATAATTTCATGTTAATGGTTGATTGGAGATTTATTTGAAAGGAAACTAGGTAACAGAATTTATTGAATGAAATAGAAACAGAAAGAATATGAGTAAGTCACTTCGCTCCCAAATTGAAACCGAAATGGCATGCGTGCATTATGAAGATTCAGTGAAGTTTTGAATTCTTAGCTGGCAAGCCTTGCCTGTGGCCTGTGCTAACAGTTAAATTGCTTCTCTAGTTGTCTTTCAGGTAGTATCAGGTGCATACAAGAAAGTGCTTTCTTGAACATTTCTTCTTTCTAGTTTTTATCAAAGTTATACAAAGAGTTGTTTCTTCACAGCAGGTAATTTATTTGGATGATTAGAAAGGTATTTGCACTTTTGACTTCCTAGTCTTCTTTGAAATGTTTGACTTTTTTTTTTTTCCATAGTACTGGGGATTGAACCCAGGAGCATTCTACCTCTGAGCTATGCCCCAGCCCTATTTTATTTTTTATTTTGAAACAGGGTCTTGATAGGTTGCTTAGAGTCTCACTAAGTTGCTGAGGCTATCCTCAAACCTGCGATCCTGCTGTCTCAGCCTCCCAAGTACTGGGATTACAGGCAGGCATGCACCACTGTGCCTGGCTAAAATGTTTGACTTTCGAGACACTACTTTATTCTTTTCCTTTTCTTTTTTTTAACCAATCTCTTTTTACTCTTGAGTAAATTTCTTATTTGCCTCTTCGTTGAGCTTTTGTATTCCTTTGTATTTATAAGAGACTATTAAATATTCTTACTTTTTTTCATTTTACAGAAATCTATTTGCTCACAATTTAAAAGTTATATATTTTTTCTGGCCTATGTAGTCTCTGCTTTGTAATGTTTCTTTTCTTCTTTTTCCTCACATATAGATTTCCATGAGGAACCCACATGGTTCTGTTTTTATTTTTTAATTTTTTTTGTGGTACTGGGGATTGAACCCAGGAACATTCTACCTCTGAACTACAACCCCCAGCCCTATTTTTATTCTTTATTTTGAAACAGTCTCACTAAGTTGCAGAGGGCCTCACTAAGTAGCTGAGGCTAGTTGTGAACCTGCAATCCTCCTGTCTCAGTCTCCAAAGGACTGAGATTACAAGCATTGTGCCACCACGCCCTGGCTCGGCTCTTGGTTCTTTTTTTTTTTTTGTGGTGCCCAGGGGCATTCTACCTCCCAAATTACACCCCCAGCCTATTTCTTATTCTTTATTTTGAAACAGTGTCTCACAAAGTTGTGGAGGGCCTCACTAAGTAGCTGAGGCTGACCTTGAACCTGTGATCCTCCTGTCTCAGCCTCCCAAGTACTGGGATTACAAGCAAGGGCCACCACGCCCGGCTTGGCTCTTGGTTCTGTTTTGAATATTGCTTTTGTTTGAAGGGACAACAGATGCTTAGTGTGGGGGATGAGCTGTGACAGTGAACAGTGGGGTGTTAAGCACAGGTGATAACTGACTAGACTAGGAAAAGGCCTCTCAAGCCAGTAGGAATCTTCTGGCGCTGAATGAAGTACTCATAGATTATTATTATTTTACATTTATTTGTTTATTTTTTTGTTTGTTTATTTTGCGGTACTGGGGATTGAACCCAGGGGCATTCTACTTCCCAGCTACACCCCAGCCCTATTTTTTATTCTTTATTTTTGAAACAGGGTCTCACTAAGTTGCAGAGGGCCTCACTAAGTAGCTGAGACTGGCCTTGAACCTGTGATCCTCCTGTCTCAGCTTCCTAAGTACTGGGATTCCAAGTGTGCACCACCACGCCCAGCCCCAGCCCTATTTTTTATCCTTTATTTTGAAACAGGATCTCACTAAGTTGCCAGAGGGTCTCACTAAGTAGCTGAGGCTGGCTATGAACCTGCGATCTTCCTGTCCTCAGCCTTTCAAGTACTGGAATTACAAGTGTGGGCCACCATGCCCGGCTCATTATTTTACTTTTAAATTGTCAAACAATTAGAGATCCACAACAGGTTGTAAAAATACTGCAAAAAGGTCCTGTGTACCCTTCACCAAGTTTCCCAATGCTTACATCTTACATAATTATAGTATACCATCAAAACAGGAACAGTGATATTGATACAATGCGCATATATATATATATATATATATATGGTTCTTTTTCATTGTATTGTGTGTATTTATTAATGTAACTACCACCCACAATCAAGGCACAGAACTAAATCCTTCACCACAAAAATCTCCCTTTTGGTACCCTTTTATAATCATATCCACCACTTCCTCTCAACTATCACTACTTGCTGTCAGTTGCTACTCTGTTTTGTTTTTGGGGAGTGGGTATTGGGTAGTTGAACCCAGGGGTAGGCTACCTCTGAACTACCTCCACTCCCAGTGTTACTATTTTTTTTGTTTTGAAACAGGGTCTTACTAAGTTGCTGCAGGTTTTGTTACCTCAAACTTGCTATTCTCCTGTTTCAGCCTTCCAAGTACTGGGATTACAGGTGCCACCTTCCCCAGCCACTACTGTGTTTTTCATCTCTATAATTTTGTCACTTTGAGAATGTTATGTAAGTGAAATGGTAAGAGCATGTGGTATTCATTCATTCATTCATTCATTCATTTTGCGGTACTGGGGATTGAACTCAGTAACCTCGTGCTTGGTTCAATCCCAAGCTAGCTAGTCAAGCACTCGAGTAGTGAGCTATATCCCCAGCCCTACATAAGCATGTCATCTTTTGTGGCAAAAATTTATGTTTAGTTTTTAAAGAAATCACCAAACTTTTCTAGAGTAGCTGTTCCATTTTGCATTCCTGCCAGCAATGTGTGAGAGATTCAATTTCTTCCACACTCTTGCCTGTGTTTGTCACATTTTTTAGTTGTTCTGATAGGTATGTGGTGATACCATGGTCTTAATTTTTATTTGAAGTGGCTCGTTTATTTATTGTGTGTGTGTATATATGTGTGTGTGTGTGTGTGTGTGTGTGTGTGTGTGTGTGTGTGTTACTTGGGGTTGAACTCAAGGGCATTCTACCTCTGAGCTACACCCCCAGCCCTTTGTGTGTGTGTGTGTGTGTGTGTGGCACCGGGGATGGAACCCAGTGGCATTCTACCTCCGAGCTACACCCCTGACTGTATTTTTTTTTCTTTATTTTGAAACAGGGTCTCACTAAGTTGTGGAGGGCCTCACTAAGCTACTGAGGCTAGCCATGAACCTGGATCCTCCTGTCTCAGCCTCCCAAGTACTGGGATTACAAGGGTGCGCCGCCACAACCGGCTAAAAATCTTAATTTTAATATGTAACTTACCAGTATTTTCCCTTATACTTGTAATTTTTGTTTCTTAAGAAATATATATATATATATTTTTTTTTTTTTTTTTGCGGTACTGGGGATTGAACCCAGGGGCGTCTACCTCCGCGCTACGCCCCCAGTCCTATTTTTTATACTTTATTTTGAGACCGGGTTTCATGAAGTTGTGGAGGGCTTCACTAAGTAGAGAGAGGGAGAGAGAGACAGGGAGAGAGAGAGAGACAGGGAGAGCGAGAGAGCACGTGCGTGAGCTGAGGCTGGCCACGAACCCGGATCCTCCGGTCTCCGCCTCCCAGAGTACTGGGATTACAAGCGTGCGCCACCTCGCCCGGCTTTAAGAAATATTTTCTTACCTCAAGATTATAAAGTTACTCCTTATTATCTCTAGAGTCTGTTTTGTTTTGCTTTTTACATTTTAGTGTACAATTGACCCAGAATTAATGTTTCGTTGACATTTTAACATGCCCCTTTGAGAAAGCTGAATTGGTTTCTAAGATCAAAGTAACTTGATTTTCACATGAAATGTATTGATCCTAAACTTACATATATGTAGACAATGTTTATTATTTTACCAAATTTCTCATATATAGAAACTGTGCTCAGCACATTTAAATTTTTAGTGAATTTAAAATTGTAAAAATTTACCTTTGTATATCTCCAGGTAGCTAGTGAACTACAGAGTTGTCCAATAATTATGAGGCTACAAAAACTGATGATATCTATATTTCATAAATTGTCAGGAAGACCTATGCTTTAAGTGAGGCCTTAATCTTGGTATATTGGGGAGTTGAGATTTTCAGTTTTCTTTCATCTTGTGCCAAGGTGTGTCTAAACTTCTAGTAAAAGATACAAGGAAAGCAATATCTAGATGCTTATTACAGAAATTGTTTAAATAATTACAGTTCTGTTATACAAACATGTGGGATGTGGGTGGTTTGTCTTTAACAGAGGCTGAAATGGTTCTCTACAAAAGTGCTACTCACATCCAAACATTAAATATCTTTTGTAGCACTGTTGCTATTCTAATATTGATAGGATTGTTTGGGTATTAAGTTTTATCCAATGAACCATCATACTTGTTCTTTAAAATTGACTAAGCTGAACAAATAGTACCATTTGAAATAGGTTGATTTTGACTCTGTACTCCGTTTTTTTTTTTTTTGCAGTACTGGGACGGAGCCCAGGGGCATTCTACCTCCAAACTATACCCCAGCCCTGTTTTTTATTCTTTATTTTGAAAAAGGGTCTCACTTAGTTGGGGAGGGCCTCACTTAAGTAGCTGAGGCTGGCTGCAAACCTGTGATCCTCTTGTCTCAGCCTCCCAAGTACTGGAATTACAAGCATGCGCCACCACGCCCAGCTGTACTCGTATTTATTATACTTTTTTTTTTTTTTGCGGTACCGGGGATTGAACGCAGGGACATTCTA
>PVJS01014717.1:0-39968 GCA_004027185.1 Glis glis | reverse complement strand
TCTCTCTCTCCCTCTCTACTTAGTGAGGCCCTCCGCAATTTCGTGAGACCCGGTTTCAAAATAAAGTATAAAAAATAGGGCCGGGGGCGTAGCGCAGAGGTAGAACGCCCCTGCGTTCAATCCCCGGTACCGCAAAAAAAAAAAAAATAAATAAGTATACATATACATGCACACATCGGTCAATTAGCCTTCCCGCAATTCCCACCCCCATTCCCTCCCCCTTCTCTCCTTCTCATGCTCAGCATAGTAGTTGACTTTGATATATTTGTGTATTACCGTCCTGTGCATTAGGGCATTTCCCTCTTCTCCCCCCCATCTTCCTCAGTTATGTTACCTTCTTTACTCATCTGAAGTTTTCTCCATCACCCCCCCCACCATGTCCTCCAGGGGGAACGTGGCTCACCCGCCCGCGTCCTCAGCATTGGGGGTGCTCCAGGGCAGGGCCATGGCTCACCCACCCGTGTCCTCAGTGCTGGGATGCTCTGGGGAGGATCCATGGCTCGTCTGCCCGTGACGTGACCTCTGTGCTGGGCTGCTCCTGGGCAGGACTACATCATCTTTGTCTCTCCTCCTCGCTCTTGCTGCAGAAGCAGAGCACGTGGCCTGCTTCTTGTAGCCGTCACAGTCGTAGGTGCGGGTCTGGTCGGACTTGAGCTTCATCATGGTCTGGAGTTGACTGCTTTTGATGATGGTCTGTAGTCGCTGGCCTCACAGGGATCTGCCGCTTCTTTGCTAGAGGTCTCTGGGAGCCGCAGTGCCAGTGTGGCCTCCAAGATGGCACCACCACCGCTCTCCGCTCACCAGGTGAGATGCGTGGAGCTCTTTACAGTCCTCTGCTCTCTCTGCGGCCTCCTATTCTGCTGCATTTAGACTGTCATTGTTTTGTTGAGTTTTGGCTGCTTTTCTTTTCTTGTCAAGAAACAGTCTTCCCACTAATGGAGTTCCGAGTCTCAGAGCACCTGAAGCACGCTGTCTCCCTCTATCCCACCATCTTTTTCTCCACCTTTCTAAGATTTTTCCTTCTGCCCAAATGCCTTCTCTCGGTCTCTTCCATCAGAATCCTGTTTATCCTCCAAAGTCTATCTCCAATGTCTCCTCCTTGACATCTTTGCAGATTCTCCCATGGAAATGATTGTCCTTCCTGGGCTCACATCATACTTGCTATTGAAGCTCTTGCTCCATTCTGCCTTTCAGGATGATGTGGCCAACTGCCCCTTGCTGATGGCTCTTGGTTGACCATCATATATGTGTCCCAATAAATCTTCACACCAGCCCTGCACCTCTTTACCATTGTGCAGAGGAGAAAGTCAAGGTCACAAGGTATTAGAAGGACTTGAAGAGCTATCAGCTCAAACACTCTGAAACCCTTTTCTCCCTATAAAGCCAGTGAGAAGCCCCTTGCCATCCTGAGAAGGATCTGGAGGGTACCCCAGCAGAGAGGGGGATCCCTCTGTCCACAGCTGGATGTCCCCATGGGCAGCGTGGACCACCTCTCCCAACTGCTGCCAAGAGCGGGCCATGCCACCCACCCTGGGCCCATCCACCCTCTCAGCCTGTTTTCATTTATAAATGACCACATTAGACATGCAATGGAGAAATCTTCTAACATTTCTAAAATGGTGTCATGAGTCAATATCAATACAATGTATTTATCCATCGACCAGGACAATATTTTTGCCATCAAAAAAAATCACATCACTTTGTGTCATTAGCAGAACGGAAGGTCTCTGCCAATCCTCAGGCCAAGCTCTGGTCTCAGCAACTTGCTTCTAATTCTTCCTGATGTTAATGGGTGGTGTGACCTGTTTCCTAAGAGAAGAGATGCCCTTTTGAGATGGAGTCTTACAGTCCCTATTGTCACCAGTACTCATGGGTGACTTGATCCATTGTGACAATTTCTTGGTGCCCCCCAAGCTATATTTCCGTACATCACAGAAACGATGAGTTCCTATTGTGGAAGTGTGCGTGAGTCGATGCTGTCAGGAACAAGAAATCAGAGTTGTCACAGTTTGGCCCAAGAATAGAGACGGACTCATCTCTGCACGGAAAGCCCCCACCCGCCTCCTCCATGCATTCTGTGGTACCCCATAACCCAGTGGTTGCAGACAGACGTGGTCCCATTGTCCCTGCCAATGCCCTCCCCACACCATCTGCCACAGACTTCTGGGGGGGGGAGTACTGGGAATTGAACCCAGAAGCATTCTACCTCAGAGCTATACCCCCAGACCAATTTTATTTCTTATTTGGAAACAGGGTCTCACTAGGGTGCAGAGAGCCTCACTACATTGCTGAGGCTGTTCTTGAGCCTCCAATCCTCCTATCTCAGCCTCCCAAATACTAGGATTACAAGCATGCACCACCACGCCCAGCTTTGCCACAGACTATTTTAACCCCATCCTGACCTTCCACCAGATTGCCTATGGTCCAGAGAAGCATGGCAGGCACAGCAGCTACAGGCCCCTGAAGTGGCTCTTAAATTTTTTAGGTTCCAGGCACCTTAAAGAACTTGGTAAAAAGCTCCGCACTGGCAACACCAAATGCTGGGGCAGATGTGGAGCAACAGGACCTCTCATTCATTCCTGGTGGGAATGCAAAATGGCACGGCCCCTTTGCGAGACAGTGGGTCAGTTTCTTAGAAAATTAAACACACTCTTAACACACAAAGCAGCAATGGGACTCCTTGGTATATATCCAAATGAGATGAAAATTTATGTCCACACAAACACTCACACATGGATGTTTTAGCAGCTCTGTTCATAATTGCCAAAAACCTAGATGCATCGAGATGATCTTCAGTAAGTGAATGGGTAAATAAACTGTGGTATATCCAGACAATGGCATATTATTCAGCACTAAAAAAGAAAGGAACTCACAAGCCATCAGAGACATGGAGGAACCGTAGCTGCATACTGCTAAGTGAGAGAAGCCGATCTGAAAAGGCTGCGTATGATTCCAGCTAGATGATGCGCTGGAAAAGGCAAAACTACAGGGACAGTAAAATGATCAGTCGCTGTCAGGGGTCAGAGGGAGAGGGAGATGAGCTCAGGAGATGGAGCACAGACGACCTTTAGGACCCTGAGACTATTTTGTGTGGCGCTATAATGGTGGATACACACGTTGCACATGTCCAAATCCATTGAATGTACAACCCCAAGAGAACACCCTAGTGTCAACTGTAGTATTGGGGTGATAATAATGCACCACTGTAGGTTCACCATAACAAAGGTGGGGGTGTTGATGATGGGGGAGGCTATGTGTGGGGGAGTATATATAGGAAATATATAGAGTATATATAGGAAATTCCATAGCTTCTCCCTCCATTTTGCTATGAACCTAAGACTTCTCTAAAAAATAAAGTTTACCAAAAAAATCAAAGCCCTCTCTCACTCTCTCCCCCAGAAAAATGCACATACACACAAGCTGTGGCATAGAGTGTCAGGGTATCCAAAGACCCATGAAGTCTCATGGGCCTGAAAACCTATGATCTAGTCCAAGAAAGGTACAGAAAACTATCACTGCTGGCCAAGATCCTGCAGCCAGGGACAGAAGTAGGGCAAGTGTTCAGACCTGTCTCTCGGGCAGTGCTAATTAGGCTGCCCCAGCTGCCCCAGCTGCCCCACTCCCGCCCCCCCGTGCCCCTCATGGTGTCCCCATACCCTCCTCCTCCCCTCACCCTGAAACATGCACACCTTTCTCTTGACCATATGGGAGGGAGGTCATTCATTGTTGTTGTTTTGTTTGGGTTTTTGTCTTTTTTTGTTTTTTTGTTTTTTGCACTGGGGATTGAATCCAGGGGCATTCTACCTCCAAAATACATCCTCATCCCTTTTTTATTTTTTATTTTTTATTTTGCTTTTGTTTTGTGGTACTAGGAATTGAACCCAGAGACATTCTACCTCCAAGCTACACCGCCAGACCGATTTTATTTCTTATTTGGAAATAGGGTCTCACTAGGTTGCTGAGAGCCTCATTAAATTGCTGAGGCTGTCCTTGAACCTGCGATCCTCCAGTCTCCGCCTCCCAAGTAACTAGGATTACAAGCATGTATCACCACGCCCGGCTATTTTCATATTTAGAAACAGGGTCTTGCTAAGTTGCTGAGGCTGGCCTTGAACCTGCGATCCTCCTGTCTCAGACTCCTAAGTATTGGGATAACAAGCTTGTGCCACCGTGCCCAGCTACTCACTGTGTTTTTTGAGGTAAACATAAATGAGGAGTAACAAACCAAACAGTATCCCGCTTGACAAATACAAAGTGAATTCACCAAGCAAGTCAGCACACAGCACCCTGAGTGTCTCAGGAGTCCTCCTTATACCCCGACCATCACTGCCCCCCACAGAGATAAACATTATCTTGACTTCTATCACCATAGGTTGGTTTTGTTTTTTTGTTTTTTTTTTTTTTTTTTGCGGTACCGGGGATTGAACCCAGGGGTATTCTACCTCCTAGCTACACCCCCAGCCCTATTTTTTTTATTTTGAAACAAGGTCTCACTAAGTTGCAGAGGGCCTCACTAAGTAGCTGAGGCTGGCTATGAACCCGGATCCTGAATCTCAGCCTCCCAAGTACTTGAATTACAAGTGTGCACCACCACACCTGGCTCATTTGGTTTTGCCTATTTTTAAACTTTATGTAAATGGAATCAGACAGTATATGTCCATTTGTGTTGAGGTTCTTTCACTCAAAATTATGTTTGGCAGTTCCATCCATATTTTCTTGTATAGTTATAATTTTTTCTTTGTCATTGCTGCATAGTGTTCCATATTCCACAGCTTAGTATGAATCCCTTCGATGGAGATTTGTGTTATTTCCAGTTTGGAAATAGTACTGCCGTGATAATGTCTTTTGTTGACTAAATAGACACAATTATTTTGAGTATATATCTAGTCACAGGGCATGTGATATGTTTAAATTTGGTATACAAACCAAATGGCTTTCCCAAGTAGATGTAACAATTTACATTCCCACCAACAGTGAATAAAAGTTTCAATTCCTTCATATATTCTCCAACATATGGTTATGTCAACCTTTTTATTTTAACTATTTGATAGGTGTTTACCTGTGACTTTAATGTGCATTTCCCTGGTGATTAACAATGTTGAGTACCTTTTCCGATACTTACTGGTAATTCGCATATCTTCTTTTGTAAATCACTTTGTTCAAGTTCCCCCCCCCATTTTTCTGTTGGGTTGTTTGTTTGTTTGTTTACAGTTGTCCTATGTATTTATTTATTTATTTATTTTTACTGTATGCATTTCCATATAAATACAAGAGTCGGAATGACAGTTTCCACAAAAATCATGCAGAAATTTGGATTGAGATTTCATTGAATCCACAGATTAATTTGAGGGAGACTTGATATTTTTAGCATGTTGAATTTTCTGATCCATGAACATGGTATATCTTTTTGTTACTTAGGTCCTCACTTTCACTTGCTGAAGCCATACACTTTTTTCATTAGATTAATTTTTTCATTAGATTTGAAAAGTGGTTGGGAGGATGTTGGTTTAATTTGGTTTGATTTTGGTTTTGGTGCTATTGGCAATGGTTTCGTTTTTTTACTTTGTGTTTTTAACTGTTGTTGTCATTGCTGCTGCTACTATAAAGAAATACAGGGGGTTTATATATGTAGATCTTGAATTCAGACCTTGGTAAACTTATTTATTAACCTTAATCATTCATTAGATGATTGGACTTTCTACATGCACATGGTATCATCTGTATTAATAAAGAAATTTTCCAAGGCTCATCAAAAATATCACCTTCTCTGTGAATCCTATCTTCATCCCACCAGCAGAATGTGACCTTTCCCTCCCCTAGTCTTCTAGCACTCATCTGCCACTGCCTTGTCTGTGAGACATTACGTTTCTGCTCTATTAGGCTGAGCATAGGATTTAGCCCTTTCACAGAGGCTCAAGGGCGACATTATCTCGTTTAGATCTATGAATCAAGTAGAAATTTAATATCACCGTAGTAGTCAGGAATCTTACATATAAGTGGCAGAAACCCAGATCAAATGGGCTTGAGGAGAGAAAAAGGAATATATTGGCTCAAATAACTGAAAACTCCACATGTAGCTCTACTTTAAGTAAACCTGGATCCAGGATCTCAAATTATGTCTTTAGAGAGCTGCGTTTCTGTATCTCAGTTTTGTTTTCTCTTGTATTGACTTTAGTCTCTTAAAACGCTTCTCACACAGAGCATCTCTCTCCCCAGCAAGGGTTCCCTGGCAGCTCCCGGCTGCAGCCTCTCAACTGTTCATTTCGAAGGGAAAGAAGAAACACTTTCAACAGGTGCTCAAGCAAAAGTTGTATGGTCCATTCCGATGGGAAGAACTTGGTCACGTGTCCGTCCCTAGACCAATCACAGTGGTCAGGGAGATGACATACTGTGTGGTCCAGGTGAGTAGAGTCAGCCTTATTCAAACCCCAGGACTAAGAGTGGGGGGATTAGTGTTCTCCTGAGAAAATGTAGGGAGTTATTATCAGAAGACAGTGATGGCTGCGTGCTGAGAGGGCAGAGACCACATGGTCTCATTGAGGTGACAGCCCATCAGGAAGGATATTATCTAATCCAGCTAGTAAATTACCCTGGGGACCCAGCTGTTCTCTAATGAATTGAAAAAAAAAATAGCTTTGAGCCGAAGCTACCACTGCTGCCTCCTGCTCACTTCCTAGTGCCGCTGTCTCATAGAACCCAACCCAGTGAAAATCTGGTCCTCTGTAACCTGGTAAAGTTTCTGGAATCTTCTGTGGCTGTGATCCCATCCACAGAGCTGCTACGACCAGCTCTTTGCAACAGCCCTTCTCTTACAAAGCTACAAATCCTGTTGCCCTATCTTTTTTTTTTTTTTTTTTTTTTTTTTTTTTGGTGATACCGGGGATTGAATCCAGGGGCATTCTACCTCCGGGCTACACCCCCAGTCCTATTTTTTATTCCTTATTTTGAAACAGGGTCTCACTAAGTTGCGGAGGGCCTCACTAAGTAGCTGAGGCTGGCCGCGAACCCGGATCCTCCTGTCTCAGCCTTCCAAGTACTGGGATCCGTTGCCCTATCTTGACTGAATGGCCTTCAACAGATGAAGAGTCTTGGCCATCTGCCCTCCCCAGTGAGGATTACCTGGGGTTTGAAGAAAGTAGACAGTATCCTCCCCAGAGAGCTGTAGCGCCACGTCCCCTTGGTCGTTTTTGGATTCCTGGGGCAGGGACTGGTACCAGCGCTCACAGGAGAAAGGAGGCTCTCTTACTGCCCTCCCTGCTCCTGCTTCTCCTGCAGGTGGCTGGTGTCTGGCTGAGGTGACATCCATCAGTCAAGCTACCATAAACGACATGCCTTGAGCTCCTCTGGCCAAGATGTTCTGCACGAATACTACAAGTGCAGCTGATCTGTCTTAAAGCAATTTGCTTCTCTTACCAGGGAAAATGCTATTTTTAAGAGGAATAAATGGTAATGTCAATGCGCCTAACCTTTGATACAGTATCCCCGTTTCTAAGAATTTATCTTAAGGAAATTATCATCGGCGTGCACAGAGATGCATGTAGAAGGGTGTTCGCTGAAGCATTATCCTTAATAGCAAAAAAAAAAAAAAAAGAGGAGAGAGCCTAAATTTTCATCAGTAGCCAAAAGACTACAGAAATGATGGTCTCAGCTGAGTGATAGAATCTTTTGCAACCATTAAAAATCATACACGCAAGTATTCGCTAGCTTGAAAAACTGTTCAACATAAGTAAGTGGGGTGGGAAGGCTAAAACAGATGAATCTTTATGCATAAATACACATAGAAGCAGGTCTAAAAAAAATATGCACCAAAATACCAGCTGTGGTTATTTCTGGGTAGCATAACACCGGTTGATTTTTGGCTTTGTGTGTGAAGAACTATTATTTTATGTCCTTCGTAGTAAGATGGGGGAACTTCTACACCCGTCCCACAGCGAGCGCTGTGTCCACATCAATATCAGACCACAAACACAACATCTGTTTTAAAGAAATGTGCTTCTATTAACTAGGCTCCAAAGGACAATGGAATTTTTTAAAGCATGAATATTAGACTTGAACATGGTTTTATTGGTAGCAAAAAAAAATTTTTTTCTTTTAATGCTACAATATTGGGAAGGGACCAACTTTCAAAACCAGAAGCAGGCTTTTGAGGCCAAAAGTCCCAGCTTGGACATAAAAGCCAGAGGCTGGACTCCCATGGAGCGGAGGTTTGAGACAGCTCCTCTCCAATGGCTGGGCGGATGGGAGATTTCCCTCCTGTTTTCCACATTCAGACACGCTATTCCTTAGTCTCTATGATAATGATTTTTCAAAGGATAAAGCAGGTGAGACAGATGAGGCTCCAACGTCTCTTCCAAGCCCACCATCCACTCAGAGGTGATACAAATGGCCAGAAAAAAAAGGGGGTGCAGAGGGACTCAGCCTTTAGACAGCTTTGTGAAGAAATCTACAGGTGAGCAAGGTGCCCAGCGGGAATAGTCTCCTCCTTTAAATATGTGACTTTGACTCTCCCTGGGTCCCTTTATTGTTTGTTTTTCCTGCTTCTCGCGACATCTTAAATTCGAGCATTGTTTTAACCAAAGTTGTTGTATGTTAATTTACTTTACCAAACACACACAGCGCCGTCTCCAGAGCTGACATGATAGATGGTAACTGCTCTGGCTATTGGCCCCAAAGGCGGTAATTTGTGTTTTGAAATTCCTTAATTATATATGTACACAGCAACTCTAATGGCCCCCATAGAGGCACTGGGCTCGGCCAGCGTCCCTGAACGCTGCCGCAGAAACAGGAACAAAAACTTATAAAGGAAGAGTTTTAAATCAGCGATGGGGATAAATCGTATTTTTTTAAAATCTGTTATGTAGAATATAAGGCATTCTAATCACCACATCTATAATTACAAAGTGGAGTAAATCACTAAAAAAATTAGGTGTCTTCGATATGACAAAGAAGAATAATTAACTTTTAACTCCAAGCTGCCATCGATGTTGGATGACTCAGGCTAACCCCTGGGAGGTGTAAGGGCGACAAAGGAAATCAACTCTCAAAGCTGTGAGGAGACTGCCAACACCAGCTTCAACCAGGGCTCGGTCTTATTGTCTTACACAGCAGGGCAAACAAATGAGCCGCTTCAACAACCACCAGACCTAGGTGAGCATACCCACACTTACAAATAAAGAAGCAATTCTGTAGCTGGGCACATGCCTGTAATCCCAGTACTTGGGAGGCTGAGACAGGAGGATCACAGGTTCGAGGTCAGCCTCAGCAACTTAGTGAGACCCTCAGCAACTAAACAAGACTTTATTTCTAAATAAAAAGGGCTAGGAGTATAGCTTGGAGGCAGAATGCTCCTGGGTTCAATCCCTACTACATTAAACAAAACAAAACAAAAAAAGCAATACTGTTTTACAATGTATACTTTTTTCGGGGGGGGGCAAGCGGGAGATGTACTGAGGATTGAACCCAGGGGCATTCTACCACCAAACTACACCTCCTTAGCCCTTTTTATTTTTTTATTTTGAAACAGGGTATTGCTAAGTTGCTGAGGGTCTCACTAAATTGCTGAGGCTGGCCTCAAATCTTAGCCTCCCAAGTACTGGGATTACAGGATTGCCTGGTTAATGTGCAGTGTGTGTGTGTGTGTGTGTGTGTGTGTGTGTGTGTGTGTGTGTTATTGGGGATGGAACCCAGGGGCATTCTATCTCCAAGCTATATGCCCAGCCCTTTTGTTCATTTTTATTTTGAAACAGGGTCCCACTAGGTTGCTGAAAGTCTCACTAAGTTACTGAGGCTGGTCTTGAACCTGTGATTCTCCTGTCTCAGCCTCTCAAGTGCTGGGATTACAGGAGTGCACCACCACACCAGGCTCAATGTGCATTTTTTAAGAGTTAGTAGCATGTATGTCTCTTAACACGCACAGAGTGTCTTCACACGGAGCTGTTGATGTGGGCTCCTGATAACCCAATGCGCCCAGCTGTGTACACAACATCATTTTACAGAAGAGGAAGCTATAGCTCAGGGGTTAGTGACAGAACCTGGTGAAAACTGACAGAACCACAGCCAGAAATCCGGTCCTCTGAGCTATTACCCTGCTGTTGGGGTCAAGATCTAGAATGTCCCCCAAAAAGCTCATGTGTCAAAAACTTGGTCCCCAACACAGCAGGGGCCAGAAGCAGGGCTTTTAGGCAATGATTGGGTCATGAGGGCTAGAACCTCATCAGTGGATTAATGTGTTTGTTGGATTAATCATTTGAATGGACCTACTGGGTGGTAGCCGTAGGCATGTGGGGCATGGCTAGAGGAGGCAAGTCCCTAGTGGGTATGCTCACCCTGTCTCTCTCTCTCTCTCTTTCTCTCTCTCTCTCTCTCTCTCTCTCTTTCTCCCTGCTTTCCAGCTGCTATAAGTTGAACAGCTTTCCTCTACCACACTCTGCTACCATGCTGCCTTGGAGCTGGCCAACTATGGACAAACACCTGAAACCATGAGCCAAAATCAACCTTTCCTCCTGTAAGTTGTTCTTGTCAGGCATTTTGGTCATGGTGATGAAAGGCTAACTAACACACCTGCAGGGCACGGAACCGCATTGCAAGCACAGGAAAGAAGCTGTGCGGGGTCACCTGTGCCACCAGGCTTGACCCAGGTGGGATGCTGCCAGAAAACCAGCACCGAGAAACACTGGACAGCCACCATTGGGATGGCCCAGTGAGAAGCAAAGACCACCGTCCAGAGCACAAGACCCTGCTCCTGCTGATGCCCCAATTGTCCCCAAGGGATGCAGGGGACTCAACCTGGGGACAGGTCCCATTTTTGCCCTCATCCTCTAGGAAACCTTGGGTGCATTCTTTCTCCAAACAATAGCTTCCCCTTCCTTGCAGGCAGGTCTATACCTGCCCCGCATAACTCACAGGATTGTTGTGATGATAAAAATGGGAAAATTCACACCCCGCACGTAGGAAGAAAGGAGCTGCTGGTTTCATGGGAAGGGGATGGATCCAGGCAGGTAATGAATTGAGCATGTGAACTATAGAGTGTTCACACTCAGGAAGGGCTGTTACTATTATCCCTCCAAAATAGAGTATTAAGAAGTACATTGCACAGCACCGCACCAGTCCTCTGGGGGATGCGGCGGATCGGGGGAGACCCATTCCCCATCCCCAGAGCAGGTGTACTAGAAAAGCCATATGCAGCTCAATGAAAATATCCTTAGCCGAAACCATACACCATGTTCTTTGCCAGAGCTGCAGGGGAAAATCCTCACATAGAGCTCTGGAAGTAGATACACAGAGAAGTTGCAGGGCTGAGGGACTTGGGGACAAAGCAGCCTCAAAAGCTGGTTCAGGTCCTCAGTACTCAGAGGTGGGCCGGGGACCAGCAGCAGCAGCATCCCCAGGGAGCCGGATCTCAGGCCCCACCAGACCTGCCAAATCCAAACCTGCATGCTAACAAGAGCCCTGGTGATTCACGTGCACACCACAGTTTAAGAAGCCCTGGGCTAGTGGATCCCAACTTATTAGATTCCAGACTGGCCGACCTCTGAAAGCCACCCTGCCTGACAGCCTCTGCATGCACCTAAGGCTCCTGCCCAGAGGGGCTCAGGGAGGAGCAGCAGCTCTGCCACCCGGGGCTGTCCCAGTGATGGATCCAGGCCCATCAAAGGCAGTTCTCAGGCCTATTAGCATCTTAGTGGGCAGGCCACCCCTTAGCAGCAGCTACTGGGCCTCCCCAACCCTGTTTTACCTCCTCCAGGAGCTGGATGCTTCCCATGGTCCCTCAAAGTAAACAATATGGCAGCTTCATGGCCTAAAAGTTAAGTCAGACTGGTGCGAGCAGACGCTTCAAACTGGTGAAAGCCCGCCCGGCTGTTTTTGCCTGATGCTGGAACCAGGTTATCAATGGCTACGAGGAACCTGGCACTCAGACAGTGACTCATCTGAAGCCCACGTTCATTCACAACAGGACTGGGGCTGCCACCCTGGTCACTAAGGAAGTGTCTACCCGGCCTCCTCACCTTACCTCTGCCTTGTAGCAGGGTGCAGCTTCCACCAGAGCGGGGTGGGAGGATCGAGCACCTTCCATCCAGACCCGCTCTGGGAGGCTGGGATTTCCAGGCTGAGCAGCCCATGGTGAAATCGAACCCCAAAGATGTGCTTTTAAAATACCTAACATAAGCCAGATGTGGTGGCGCACGCTTGTAATCCCAGTACTTGGGAGGCGGAGACCGGAGGATCTGGGTTCGCGGCCAGCCTCAGCTACTTAGTGAGGCCCTCCACAACTTAGTGAGACCTTGTTTCAAAATAAAGAATAAAAAAATAGGGCTGGTGGTGTAGCTCAGAGATAGAACGCCCCTGGGTTCATTCCCAGTAACCCTCCCCCCACACACACACACAAAATAGGTAAGTGCTATAAAATTTAGAAGAGAGAAAATTGAGCCAGGAGTAGTGGCACACACTTGTAATCCCAGTACTTGGGAGGCTGAGACTGGAGGATCCGGGTTTGCGGCCAGCCTCAGCTACTTAGTGAGGCCCTCCACAACTTAGTGAGACCTGTTTCAAAATAAAAGAATAAAAAGAATAAAAAATAGGGCTGGAGGTGTAGCTCGGAGGTAGAAGCCCCTGGGCTCCAATCCCAGTACTGCAAAAAAGAAAAAAAAGAAGAGAGAAATTTACCACACACAAAAAAACTGTGTGTGTGTGTGTGTGTGTGTGTGTGTGTGTGTGTGTGTGTTACTGGGGATCAAACCCAGGGCCTCTCACATGTGAGGCAAGCACTCTACCACTCAGCCACACACCAAGCCCAGGACTACCTTTCTTAAAATGCTGAAAACAGCATTCTGAGTCCATTGTAATCCTGTCCACGTGCAACAGCAGATAAGTCATGTTCACACCTGGTGTGGGCACAGTTCCCAGTCCTAGGAGTGCTGAAACTGAGTCCAGACCCAGGTCTCTCTGGAGCCGCCATGAACTTGGGCAAGGCCAGCTGCGTTCTAAGCTCCACTTCCTAAACTGCAGCCAACAGCCTTGGACCATCTCCCATGTCCCATCTAGATCCCCCGGAGCAGAGGCTTCTCCTCATAGTCCAGTGGCACCCACGCTAGTTTACTTGTTAAATATACAGATTCCTGAAGCTGGGCACAGTGGTACTTACCTGCCATTCCAGTACTTGGGAGGCTGAGACAGGAGGATCACAGGTTCACGGCCAGCCTCATCAACTTAGTGAGGCTCTCAGCAACTTAGTGAGACCCTGTTTCAAAATAAAAAATAGAATAGGGCTGAGGGTGTGGCTCGGAGGTAGAATGCCCCTGGGCTTAATATCTAGTGGCACACACACACAATGTGTGTGTACACACATATATCCAGATTTCTGGGCCCCACCCCCAGAGACGCTGACTGATTTATCAGTGCCTAGAATCAGCTTGGGCATAAAGCAGCCCAGGTGATTCTGATGCAAGGATTCCTCAGAAATGCCTTGAGAAGCACTGCAGTGGCTCATACCTGGGCTTCCTTTTGGACTGTTACTGTGCAATTTTGTAAAAAAAAAAAAAAAAAAAAAAACTGCAGCCACTTACTAGCTCTGTGACCCTAGATAAGTGACTTAACCTCTCTGTGCCCCCAGGGTTATAATAGTACCGACCCCATAGGGTTGTCATGAGTAAGTTCAAGGATATGAAGTGCCTAGCCTAATGTGTTGTAGCTGGGTCCCACCCAGCGATGGCGGGACTCTGAGGTGCGCATGGTCAAGGCTCACTGGGGTGCCCCGGGGACCAGGGCGTGTATGGGACAAGGATTGGACCACAGAACTTGAACAGGGACAAAGTTGCCACAGCGGTCTCAGGTGACTCTGAGGTCTTTGTAGCAAGGAGGGACAAAGACCTCAGGAGGAAACTGTGGTTCAGAAAGGGCTGCGGCGTGGCCACAGCCGCAACTGAAGCTCAGGGGTCTGGCCCCTGAGGGTGTGCACCTAGCCGCTGAGCCCTCCTGCCCCTCCGCTCAGCCTGCACAGCTGGGGCACAATGAGATCCGAGTGGATGCCGGGGGCGGGGAGGACAGGACGGGAAGATGGGACCCTGGCCGGGGCGTCTCCCCAAGAACTGGGACTGCCCACAGGGACTGCTCTGTGGACACCCCTAGGGAAGTCGGTGAGCCAGGCACTGTGGCCGAAGGACTTGAAAACGGGGTCCTGGCTTCTGTTGAGTCCCCTCTGCCCCACTTCACTGGGTGGCCTGGAGTCACCCCTCCACGCTCTGGGCCTTGGGGGGCAGCGAGGGGTCAGGTGGCACCGGCTCTCTGGCTGGGTCCGTAGACATGAGTTAGGAAGTGGCATCCCCACCGAAGGACAGTCCCCTCCCTGGAGATCTGCGCCCACGCATCGTGCCCCACTAGCATGGCTCCTTTACCGCCCTCAGCCAGCTTGCGATGGCCACAGGTGCCCTGTGAGAAGTGCCAGGCACCCTCGCACATCCGGGCCACCTCCACGAGCTCAGCTCCAGCTCTGAATGTGCAGCTTCTTTCTGCCCTTGCCTGGGTACCTGCACTCCCCCACACAGTGACGGGGATCCCCCGGCCAGGCCCACCACCCTGTCCAGGATCCCAGAAGACGTGGCCCTACATACCAGGAAAAGTGGCCAGACACACAGCATTCAGGCGCAAGGTCCAAGGAGGAACTCCCTTCTCCCAGCGGTAACTTCCAGGCTCCTGGTCACAGCACCTGCGTCTCTGGGGTTTGACACACAGATCTGACTTGCTCGACGATAGTTCCTTTGGTTCTCAGGACCCCAGCAAGAACACCATCCTCGTTAAGCACTGAGCCTGCAGCTTTGTGACCTGGGTCAAGGTCTCAGTGTCCTCCTCTGTAAAATGGGGATAATAAAACAGTCACTGGAAGGGCTGTTGAAGAATCCACGGGGATTCGTGCACTCCCAGCAGGTGTGGGCCATTACTGGTGCCAACTGTACCCCACACTAGTCCAGGAAGAGGCTGGCGCTCTGGGGTCCAGATGGGTCCACAGTGCAGGCAGGGCTGCTGCATCCATGTCCAAAACATAGGGGTTGGAGGAAGTGTGACCAGATGGAGCCATGTGGAAGCTGGCTGGTCAGACCTGGGCTGGCTGAGGTCAACAACCATAGAAGAGAGTCCAACTCGGAGGGCCCGGGAGAGGAGGAGGGGCCAGGGCAGACACTGAACCAGGCCCACCTCTCCCCACCCCACCTGTGCACATAGGATCGTGGGAAGAACAGTGGATGTGGCATCTGCCACCTTTGTGGCGCACAGAGGTCAAATCCAAGGTCATACTCAAGCTTGTGTATGAACCAACTTGAGAGTGGACATTTCCCACCAGCCGGTGTGCGCTGACCCATCGCACTGAAAAGCCAGGACTCCTGCGCACATAGGCCCCGTGCCCAGCTGGTCTGGGAGATGCATCCAGCCCCAGGCTCCCTCGGGCCCCACCGGAGCAGGCCTCCTTCCCCACTATCCTGCAAAGCTCCCAGCCGCCCTGGCCCCTGGCAGAAGGGGCTGGTGGAAAGGGTGTCGCAGCCCCGTTTCCTCCGACTGTGACTCTTCGCAGAAAAAGGGCTGGGAAGGGAGCCCCGTGCGCAGTTAATCATCTCTGTGGGGAGAGGAGAAGTTCCCTTGGAAATTAAGGGACGGCTGTTGACAGGCCGGACCATCAGAACGCCAGCTGTCTAATGAAGCAATAAAGGCCTTTGTTCCCCCCACTTCTCGCTGCCCTGCTCTTACATGTACAATTATTACAAAAATCAAAGAGAGGAATGTTGCCTTGAGATATGATTTCCATATTGGTATGGATTTTATTATACAAGCAGTACAATACGCTCCATTATCATTTTGATTATATGTGCCTTTCATTTGCGCTATTGGACCATTATCTGCAGTACATTCATTACATTAGAAGAAACTGGAACTCTATCCCTAAGATGAATTGTAAAAAAGGATTTCTATTTTTTCGCAGATTGATATTTCAGGGGGAGAACATTAAACAGCAAACATTATTTGTAAAGTTTTTTTTTTTTAACGTAAACTCTTAAAAGAAGGAAATAACCCTGATATTTCTAACAGACAGAAAAGCCCCAGGCTAGATTCAATAAATGATTGCAATTTAGAATGCGTGTACTATTAGGGACTCCTGATTAAATTGTAAGTTCCTTGAGAGAAAGGAAGCCAAAGAGATGAAGCGGGGGATTCGGCCTGGTGGTCGGGAGAGAGCAGATCTCAGGACTCGGAGGACAGAGAGACGTGACCTCCAGGCTGGGGGTAAGATCGCAGGGAGCGAGAGAGTTTTCTAGGGGGACAGTATCCAGGAGTCTGGGTGGCAGACTTAACGATGCCATGTTCAGGTCTCCCTATGGAGAAAACCAAGTAGGACTGACCTGGTTGGTCTTGAAGGCACATCCATCAGGGCCCTGCCTGAGCAGGAGAGTCAGGGAAGAAGCTACGCACTCCAGGGCCCAGGGCGCTGGCTCCGAAACCAGCTCTCAGCCGCCAGTAACAGCGAACCAAGCAGAGAGTCGGGGGTTCCGATCCAGCAGCCCGGAGCCCACGCCTGGCCCCAACAAAGCCTGAGAGCTGTGTGTGCCTGGACCGTGCCCTTCGTCCTGACTCTGTTTCCCCGTTGATAAACTGTGGCTGATACCTTGTCTAACCTAGCTCACATGAGAGCTACGACAATCCAATAAATCTGCAGGTGGGGAAGCCCCTTGCAAAGGGTAGTGGCATTTCATATATTAATAAGGACATAATAGCTTATCCGTTATTACAAACATGTGGCTCTTGCCAACTCAGCCTTTCTAAATGGAAAGGCTCGCCCTGTTGTTCAGGCCCCAGCTCAAAGGCCAACTGCTTCATGGCTGCCTCCTCGATGCCCTAGCTGAGGGGCCCTGGCTCCTTCCACTAGGCCACGTGGCACTTCCTTCTTTTTTTTTTTTTTTCCTTGTGATACTGGGGATGGAACCCAGGGGCATTCTATCTCTGAGCTACATTCCCAGCCCAATTTTATTTTCTGTTTTGAAACAGGGTCTCGCTAAGTGGCTGAGGGCCTTGCTATGTTGCTGAGGCTGGCCTCGACCCTGCAATCCTCCTGTTTCAGCCTCCCAAGAACTGGAAATACAGGCATGTGCCACCATGTCCAACTACTTCCTTCCTCTTGAACCACTTTTTACTTAAGCTCCCCCAATTACATAGGAATTTTTCAAACTTCAGGTCACTCTATATTGGCAGTAGGTCACGGAATCAATTTCAAGGATTGCAACCATTGTGTTAATTCATTTATTGTACTGGGGATTGAACCCAGAGGCATGCTAACTCCAAGCTACACCCCCAGCCCAATTTTATTTCTTATTTGGAAACAGGGTCTCCCTGGATTGCTGAGGGTCTTGCTAAGTTGCAGAGACTGGCTTTGAACCTGCGATCCTCCTGTCTCAGCCTCCCAAGTACTGGGATTACAAGTGTGCGTCCCCACGCCCAGCTCGTATTTGTTTTTCAATAAACTAGGCTAGAATAGAAAGTATCAGAGTACATTATGCAAAGTAGAAGTGAATATTGGCTCATAATTTTTTTCGGAAGGCATATGTTGTGTACTGGGCCACAACGCGATACATATTTCTTCAGTGGGTCAAGGTTTGAGTCTGAGCTCTCTGAGGGCAAAATTCAGGCTTTCTCAGCTTCACATCCATGCCCGAGGCACAGAGCCCTCTCCTGATGTACAGCAGAAATCCAGTGCACATTTGTTGAGTGACTCTTCATTGTTACCATAGTTATTATATGGCTGCATATTTTTTTTTTTTGCGGTACTGGGGATTGAACCCAGGGGCATTCTACCTCTGAGCTACACCCCCAGCCCTATTTTTTATTCTTTATTTTGAAACAGGGTCTCACTAAGTTGCAGAGGGCCTCACTAAGTAGCTGAGGCTGGCCCCCAACCTACGATCCTCCTGTCTCAGCCTCCCAAGTACTGGGATTACAAGCGTGTGCCACCACACCCGGCTATAGCTACATAACTTACAACTCGGACCCATTTGGGGTCAGGGCAAATGTGTAATTACTGTCTCTGGGTAAAAACTCAGCTGCTGGGAAGGGCCAGGTCTTATCACCTGTTCCCACAGAAGCAATTAGCAATCTTTAGGAACAGTTTCTCCACGTTCATCAGGAATCGCGCCAGCCCTCCTGCCTCATTAGCCGCAAGCCCAGTGGATTAAACACCCTCCTCGCCCGCTTGGCTGTGGACAGGGCAGCTCAATCTTTAGAAGATCCTTCTATATACTGTTAGATTGATTTTTAAAACATTTTTAGTCGACACAATGAAAAGCTCACCCAGGGGTCTTCCTTCAAATCCAGAGTTAAAATCCATACCTTAACCCCTGACTGCCTGGAGCCTCCCTGGCCCAGAGCACTTTGGGGGCTGCGGTGGGACCAGCTTTTACTCCTGTGGCTCTCTAACCCCTTTTAGGATGAACGTATTGATTTTTGAATAAACATTTTCATCGTCCTGTTCTCTCCAGTTTCCTAATTGCTTGACATGGAGCCTCCTGGGTGTGTTGCATGTTGATCTTTACCTTACTTAAAAAAAAAAAAAAGCCTGGCATGTTATTTTTAGAACGCATAGCTCTTTATTTATGTGATCCTGCGTCTCCAGTACAAGTTCATCAATTACTTTAATTCCCACTAAGCATGGAGCTGGATTTCGAGTGTCGCTGGAAGGTTCATGCACCCTTTTAGCTCTCGGTTTAAATCTTGGTGAAGGCTCAAAATGAAGGTTCTGTGTGTGTGTGTGTGTGTGTGTGTGGTGATGGGGATTGATCCCAGGGCCATTCTACCTCTGAGCTACACCCTCAGCCCTATTTTATTTTTTGTTTTGAAAAAGGGTCTTGCTAAATTGTTAAGGGCCTTGATAAGTTGCCAAGGCTGGCGTCAAACCTGCAGTCCTCCTGTCTCAGCCTCCTAAGTACTGGGATTACAGGCATGTCCCATCATACCTGGCTGAAAAATGAAGGTTCTTAACCTTCTTCTCCTTCGGCCTCTCCCCAGGCCCAGGTCCCGCTCAGTGGCTCCGCAGGGCCCCATTGGAGAGGTGGCAGTCAGGGGGGACGGTGGCGCTAGGAGATCTCTTTGCCTTTGGGTGTTCTGTGCAGCTTTGGCATTGACTTGGCCATGTCACGGCTTTGCAGCCTGTCCAGAGGGTCCCTGGCCTGCAGCGTCTGCACACAATGGAGCAAACCCCCCGCCCCAGGCATTGGCCCCACCCTGGGCTCCCCAGAGCCCCCCAACATCCTCCTCTGCCTACCTACACCTCCACACACATACTGGGAGTCAGATACAGGACAGTCAGAGCTGAGGGAGGGGTCGTGCAAAGAGGGGGGTGGGGACCAGAAGCTCCCACCCATCCATCTGCTGAACCTTCCAACCTGCAATGAAGGTGAGAGGCGTGGTCCCTCCTTCAGGGAAAGAGAGAGTCACAGAACCCCGAGTAGTAGGGCAATGCATAGGCAGAGGTCAACACAGGGCACTAAGGTGGGGTTCAGGGAGTCTTCCATGGATGATGACCCCTGAGTTAAGGCCTGAAGAAGAGAGCAAGACAAGGGAGGGGGCATGATGCACAAAAGGCCTTTTAGAAGCTACGGTGGGGTGCTGGCTGAGGCGGAGGAGCCCAGCCTTGGTGGAGCATGGGCGGACTGGGCTGCATCACAGAAGAGAGTGGGGTTCTAGATTGGGGGTCCTCTGCATGGAAGAAGGAGCTGGAGTCTAGGGAGGAGATGAGGCCACCCAAAGAGGCCAAGCTGGAGGAGCCAGAAGGAGGATTTAGGTCAGCGGAACCCCAATTCAATTTTCTTTCATTTATTTATTTTTGGTACTAGGGACTGAACCCAAGGACATTCAAACTTCAGGCTACACCCTCAGCCCTTTTTATTTTTTATTTTGAAACAGGGTCTCATTAAGTTGCTGAGGCTGGCCTCAAACCTACGATCCTCCTGTCCCAGCCTCACAAGTACTGGGATTACAGGCGTGCACCATCACAACCTGGTGGGACTCCAATCTTAAAGGGCAGGCAGAAGGAGAGAAGACTGGGAAGGAGACACAGAGGCTGGGCAGCGCAGGATGGAGTCGCAGAGTCCCACAAGGAAGAACATCATATGAGAAGGTCATGCTCAACCACAGGGGTCAGAGCAAGAAGAGCAGGGAAGAGTTGATCCGTGGCCTCTGCCAAGTTTGTTCTGACAAAGCAATGAGAGCTGTTAGGAATAAAAGTTTGTGGCCCCCCTCAAAAAAATCCACCCCGTGGAAGCCAGGCGTGGTGGCGCACGCTTGTAATCCCAGTACTTTGGGGGCGGAGACCGGAGGATCTGGGTTCGTGGCCAGCCTCAGCTCTCTTGCTCTCTCTCTCCCTGTCTCTCTCTCTCTCTCTCTCTCTCTCTCTCTCCTTAGTGAGGCCCTCCGCAACTTTGTGAGACCCAGTTTCAAAATAAAGTATAAAAAAAATAGGGCCGGGGGCGTAGCACGGAGGTAGAACGCCCCTGCGTTCAATCCCCGGTACCGCAAAAAAAAAAAAAATCCACTCCGTGGAAAGCAAGGGTTAGGCCTGCTCAGGTGGGCAACTAGGGAAACTTCCTCCAGCTCCAGGGCAGAGGAGGAACCAATGGTGTTCAGCCAGGTCCAGAAGCAGCAGCTGCCCACGCCCAGGTGAGCGGGGAGCCCTCCAGGTAGGCAGGAGTGACAGGGCTGCAGCGGAGGCCTGCTGGGGACAGGCCAGGAACCCTCAGGACAGGAGGAGACAGGTGTCCCCCACACTCCCTCTAGGCACTGAAGCCGGGTGTGATGCCCGCTCAGAGGACTGCAGGGGACACCTGGGCACCTAGCATTGAAATTCAGAAGAGAACTTGGGCGAGAGAGATGCAGCTGAGGACTTCAGCGAAGAGGTGACAGTGCCGCTCAGGAAAGGATAGAGTGCAAACAGGGCTGAGGTTGAACCAAGCAAGAGGCAGGAGGGGTGAGACAGGGAGGAGCCATCCTCAGGAGGAAACCAGGAAGGTGAGCCCCAGAAAGGGAACCCTGCCCAGGAGGACCCTGTCAAGAGCTCCAAAGACAGCCAGAAATGAAGGCAGGGGGGTAGGGACAGGACCCAGCCCGGGGCAGCAGGAGGACCAATTAAAGGAGATGGCATGAACCAGGACAGGATGGACAGACAACTCTCTCAGAAGCTTACCTGGGAAGGAAGAGAAAGATTTGGGGGTGAGCCAGGCGTGGCAGCACATACCTGTAATCCCAGTCCTTGGGAGGCTGAGACAGGAGGCTCATAGTTTCAAGACCAGCCTCAGCAACTTAGCAAGACCCTCAGCAACAGAGAGAGATCCTGTTTCAAAAATAAAATAGGACTGGGGGTATAACAGAGGTAGAATGTCCCTGGGTTCAAGAAGGAAGGAAGGAAGCAAGGAAGTGCGGAAGGAAACAAGGAAGGAAGGAAGGAAGGAAGGAAGGAAGGAAGGAAGGAAGGAAGGAAGGAAGGAAACAAGGAAGGAAGGAAGGTAGGTTTGGGGCTGGAGTTGAGGGACAGGTGTAAATGTTGATGAGAAGCCAGGAAAGAGAGGAATTAAGGCCAAGTTGAGTTGGGCTTTGACATTAGATCATCATCATATACCAAGGATGCTAAAGAATTCCACAATCACATGCAGGCCCCGGGCTGCACAATACTGTAAGCTGTCATAAAGCTCTTAGAAGCCGGGCGTGGTGGCGCACGCTTGTAATCCCAGTACTTGGGAGACTGAGACCGGAGGATCCAGGTTTGCGGACAGCCTCAGCTACTTAGTGAAGCCCTTCGCAACTTAGTGAGACCCTGTTTCAAAATAAAGAATAAAAAATAGGGCCGGGGGTGTAGCTCGGAGGTAGAATGCCCCTGGGTTCAATCCCCAGTACCGCAAAAAAAAAAAAGCTTAGAATCAAGTCTCATAAAAATATGTGTGTCTGCTGGGCGTGGTAGCGCACACTTGTAATTCCAGTACTTTGGGAGGCGGAGACCAGAGGATCCGGGTTCGCGGCCAGCCTCAGCTTGCTCTCTCTCTCTCTCTCTCTGTCTCTCTCTGTCTCTCTCTGTCTCTCTCTGTCTCTCTCTCTCTCTCTCTCTCTCTCTTTACCTAGTGAGGCCCTCCGCAACTTCGTGAGACCCGGTTTCAAAATAAAGTATAAAAAATTAGGGCCAGGGGTGTAGCGCAGAGGTAGAATGCCCCTGGGTTCAATCCCCGGTACCGCAAAAAAAAAAAAAAAAAAAAAAATTAAAAAAAATGTGTCTCTCCTAAAGAGGATAATAGCCTGTCCTCACCCATTTTTTTTATTTTGTTTTTTAGAGAGAATGAATTGTATAACCTAAAAGTGAATTTTATAACCTCAAATGTTCTTTTTTGCTTTGGCCCCCAGGAAGCTCAGAGCTAAGTCTACAGGCCAAATGTAAGAACTTCACAGAAGAACAGTACATGAAGATCGGAACTACTTTTCAACCTTTAGTTATATTGTGATATTCTATCTATATTTCCCTTGGTCCCTAATTTGTTTGTTTGCTTATTTGTTACTTTTTTTGGTACTGGGTATTGAACCCAGAAGCATTTTACCTCCGAGCTACACCCCCAGCCCTATTTTATTTTTATTTTGAAACAAGGTCTTGCTAGGTTGATGAGAGTCTCTCTACTTGCTGAGGCTGTCCTCAAATTTGCAATCCTCCTTTCTCAGCTTCCCAAGTCCTGGGATTACAGGCTTGCGCCACCACACTTGGCTTGTTTTTCACTTTTGAATTTGTGTCTAGGCTCCATTCTTTCCTCCCAGCAGGCTGCTCGTGAAGTTTTGTGGAGTGAGACAAGGTGCCTACCAATGATTCTGTTTTCAACAGGACCCATCCCGGACCCCTGACCACTGGGCAGCGCCCCAGGCTCCAGGGTTTGGCGGGAACTGCCAGGCACAGGGGGACAGAGCTGTCCGACCCCTGCCTGGGGCCCTGTGACCCTCACCGCTCTCCAAGCAAAGCTGCTGTTCTTCGATTTCTACTTACACATTGGTGAGCAAAGAGGGGGCAAGCCAGCGCAATTCCTAACCAATCTTGAATAAGTCAGATATAGGGGTTTTTTTTTTTCACCCACCTCTGGGAAGATTGTCAAGTGAAACAATGTGGCTTTGAGCTTCTGACAGATGCTAATGAATTGTTGTTTACATTTTTGATTTACTGCCTAAACAAAGATAAGACATGCTCTTGAAAACACATTGAATGCACAATCCAAACACATCCATTAAATCTGTCACAATAAACATGACAGCTTTCTTCCAACCTAACAACTGGCATGCCTCATTTGCATATTAATGAGAAAACCGGGATCAGCCTGCACAAATTACTTATATCTCATGAAGGGGCTGCTCCCGATGACAGCGAAGCACTTGGGGGTGTAAATACACCAAGTTAATACCTTTGCTGTTTTAATGCCTTCTCCCTCGATTTGTTCTGGCGGCCCTGGAGTTCTGGGTTGGTTACTTCCGCCAACTACGGGGTGCAGGGATCCTTAATGGGGGTCAGTGTGGCTCAGAAAGAGCAGGGGCTGCCTGAACCCCATCAGCACTCCAGGGATATTCATGGGGCACCAACTATGACCCAGTTGGCACTTTCCCATTGATCACAAATTGCATCAGAATGAACCGAAAGAAAAATATTAGATATGTATGGGTACCAACTAGGTGGGAGGAACGCTCACACGCATCGTCACCTTTAAACTTCACAGGAAGCCTTAGAGCAGGGTGACAAAAGCAAAGTGTACACACCCCTGCTGCCCTCCGTCACCCATGGCAGACATAACTAGTCGAGGCCAGAACTCCTTTCAGCTGAGCCTGGACTCCAACTCACTGTCCTCAACACAAGACTTCAGGAAGCTGCCATCATCCACAAGGGCTCACACAGGTGATAAAACCAGTAGATAAAGTCCAGCCTTGGACAGGTATGATTGTTTCTATTAGAGAAAAAAGAGAAAGACCCGCTGAGAAAGGTTAGGACACCTACCCAGGTCACCGAGCAGGGGAGAGGAGCCAGGGTTCAAGTGTGGGGTCCTCCCGCTACCAGACCAGTTCCCTCTTCACTTTGGTTTCCAGGGCACCTCATACCTCCACTCCTTACATGGCTCCACCTGGGCCCATGCACCTGGGCAGGGATTAAGTTGGTTCTAATGAAGGCATCAGCAGCAAGATAACTCAAGTGTAAGGGGCCAGAGAAGAGACTGCTCCCAGGCAGAAGCAGCCCAGGCACCAACACAACACGAGGGTGATGGGTGCAGCATCCCCCATGCGGCAGGCCTGCGGGAGGGTCTTCTCTCCGTGCGTCCCAGTAGTTTGGAGTTGGCAGCCTCAAGCTTGGACAACGCATTTGTTTCTCTGAGTCGTGTCCATGAAAGGGAAACAGCTCTCACTCCTTCCGCTGTTGAGCACAGAGAGACCTCACGCTAGAGAACCCAGCAAGAGCCTGCGCGACAAATGGCAGCTTCAAAGCGCCAAGTCACCAGGCATGGTGACGCACGCCTGTCATCCCAGTACTGTACTTGGGAGGCTGAGACAAGAGGATTGCAGGTTCACGGCCAGCCTCAGCAACTTATCGAGACCCTCTGCACCTTAGTAAGACCCTATTTCAAAATAAAAAATAAAATAGGGCTGGAGGTAGAGCTCAGAGGTAGACTTCCCCCCGGGTTCAATCTCCAGCACTACAAAAAATGAAAAAAACAAAAGTGCCAAGCCATCGGCTCTGGCGGATTTCCTAAGCCACGTAGCCCAGCAGGCTCCGCCCCACTGTTCTTGCTTGACCTGAACAGGGTTCAAGGGTGCAGCAGGCATTCTCAGAAAGTGCAGAGCCGCCTAGGGGCCTGTACCCGCACCTATAAACAAGCCCCCCTCTGTCTTTCTTCCCTCCACTCCTCCAGCATACTCTCTGAGAAAGACCTGTCCCTTACCTGGAACTTCCAACCCAGGGTTGCAGAGGCCCCGCCCACGCTCCAACAGAGTCAGGTGACTCGGCCCTGGTCTGTCCCTTTAGAAGTCTCCACACCCTCCTTTGCATTTGGCAGCCCCCATCCCAGACTTTGACCCCTGGGCATTGAAAAGACCCCTGGGCCGCCAAAGTGGTGTTCCCAGAGGCCAGGTGTTCAGAATCTGCTGACAAGAAGATGGAGCGCAGGCGGAGCAGGCCTAAAGTGTTCCACAGGGAAAGGATTCTCTGAGACTGCTGCCATTGGGAATTTTTATTCTAGATTGTTTCATCCAAATCATTTCACAAGAAAAAAATTCCTATTCCAATTAAATTATGATGCGCGTGGAAACACTTCCAAAGCCATACCTCTTCCCCCTTGGTGGTTTTCTTTACCACTTCTTGAGATTCCTGTGCCAGATTCTATGCTGAGTGTCACGTATCATAGTAAGATGCTCCTGAATGACCCCCTAAACTGCATATCTTTGAGTGATACCGCTCCCTTGGGTGTGGTCCGGGCTGGGAAACTCACTTCTAACAAATAGAATGTGGGAAGGGTGATAAAATATCACTCCCAAGATTAGATTATAAAGACTGTGTGGCCTCTTTCATGGGTGCCCCTGTACCCCCCACTCTGGGGGAAGCCAGCTGCAGTGTCACAGGGCAGGCTGTGCAGAAGGCTGCATGGTGGAACTGGGGGTGGCCTCCAGCCAATAGCCAGCCGGGAACCGAGGGCCTCCTTCCCTCAGCTCACTGAAAACTGTAGCCGACCTTCAACACAGGAGCGCTTACATCCCACCGAGCTGGGGATTCTCCCTCGGTTGGGTCTTCGGATGAAACGCAGCCATGGCCCACAGCTTGACCTGGGTTTTGTTGTGGACCATGAGGCAGCCCGGTGGACCTGGACCCCTGATACACAAACACTATGAGATAATAAATGTTTGTTGGTTCCAGCTGCTAAGTTTCAGGGCAATTTATTTTGCAGTAATAAATAACATACATCTTAGGTGGAACCATATAAAATTGCTGTTTATTATGTTTTTTAAAAAGTTAAATATCAGCAATTTCTTATGAGTCAAATTAAATATTTTACCCTATTTATGACATATATATCCTGCAAGCTATTTACTATTTAACCTCACTCCAAAACTGTGGAGATAAGGCTCTCAGAGGTTATGTGACTTCTGCATGGGCTGCTGTCAATGTGTGCTGTGGCTGGAACTCGAACCAGTGGTGGCATCCCCCAGCTTCTTATCCACGGCACCACTGGACGAACACAGCCCTCGTCCTCTGTGCCAGGAATCGTGAGAGGCACCAGGAAACAAATGAATGGGGCACAGTTGTTGCCTTTAAGAAAATAGGGAGAGTCAGTCATAGTGGCCCACACCTGTAATCCCAGAACTTGGGAGGCTGAGACAGGAGGATCGCAGGTGCGAAGCCAGTCTCAGCAACTTAGTAAGACTCTCGGCAACTTAGCAAGACCCTGTTTCAAAATAAAAAATTTTGGCAGGGTGTGGTGGTGCACACTTGTAATCCCAGTACTTGGGAGGCTGAGACAGGAAGATTGTAGGTTCACGGCCAGCCTCAGCTACTTAGTGAGGCCCTCTGCAACTTAGTGAGAACCTGTTTCAAAATAAAGAATAAAAAATAGGGCTGGAGGTGTACCTTGGAGGTAGAATGCCCCTGGGTTCAATCCCCAGTACTGCAAAAAATAAATAAATAAATGAATAAATTTTATAAAATAGGGCTGGGGGTGTAGTTCAGAGTTGGAATACTCCTGGGTTCAATCCCCAGTACCAAAAAAGTAAATATTTGAAATTTATTTAAAAAAAAACAGAGGGGCTCCATAGCCAGCTCCAGAGAGAAAGTCAGAGCACCCCGAATCCCTCTACCGCCCCAGCAAACCCAAGGGTAGAACACAAAACACAGACATCTGGTAGTAATTACCTCAGAAAGATCAGACCTGTGACATTTCTGCAAGGAGACCAATTCAGCCACGATTCCTTCCATCTATTAGTCACTATCTCACAATTATTTTGCCTTTTCTAATCAGCGAGCAGGCTTTTGAAGCCCTAGCTCGAACACATTTATCATCTCCAATACTATGTGGAGAGAATCAATTTTATTTACCCTTGCTAAGCCTACCAAGAACTCATTTGTAATTAAAGAAGTACGTGTGAAGGAAAGGATTTGTTGTTGCTAAAATAGGTCAAACGTTCCCCATCCTCGGAGTGTCTGGCGTGCCCACAACATGCCCTCCCTGGCCGCTCACGGACAGCTCAGGGTGCCCAGCAACTTTCTTCCCTAATCAACATGCAGGTCTCATCCTAAGTCGCTTCAGGAATTGTGACTGTACCCAGCCTGTCCAAGAGACACGCTACTGGAGAGACATCGCTCCTAGTCCTTTAGACCAGAAGCTGAAGTTGATCTTGCCCAGCTCCAGCAAGATCTGCAGACAGGAGCCAGGTACGGTGGTGCATAACTGTCATCACGGTACTTGGGAGGCTGAGACAGGAGGATCGCAGGTTCAAGGCCAGCCTCAGTTACTTAGCAAGACCCTCAGCAACGTTTCAAAATAAGAAATAAGAGCCAGGCATGGTGGCGCACGCTTGTAATCCCAGTACTTGGGAGGCTGAGACCGGAGGATCGCAGGTTCGCGGCCAGCCTCAGCTACTTAGTGAGGCCCTGTTTCAAAATAAAGAATAAAGAATAGGGCTAGGGTGTAGCTCAGAAGTAGAATGCCCCAGGGTTCAATCCCCAGTACTGCAAAAAAATTTAAATTAAAAAAATAAAGAATAAAAAATAGGTCTGAGGGTATAGCTCAGAGATAGAATGCCCCTGGGTTCAATCCCCGGTACCACAATAAATAAATAAATAAATAAATAAATAAATAAATAAAATAAGGGTCGCTTGGAGGTAGAATGCCCTTGGGTTCAATGCCCAGTAATCCACCTTCCGAAAAGATTTTCAGACAAGCCCAGCACAGTGGTGCATGCCTGCAATCCCAGCAACTCAGGAAGCTGAGGCAGGAGGATGGCAAGTTCAAAACCAGCCTGGACAACTCAGCAAGACCCTGTCTCAAAACAAAACATAAAGCCAGGCATGGTGGTGCATGCTTGTAATCCCAGTACTTGGGAGGCTGAGACAGGAGGATCACAGGTTCGAGGCCAGCCTCAGCTTCTTGGTGAGGCTCTCTGCAACTTAGTGAGAATCTGTTTCAAAATAAAGAATAAAATAGGGCGGGGGGGGTGTAGTTCAGAGACAGAATGCCCCTGGGTTCAATCCCCAGTACCACACACAAAATAAATAAATAAATAAATAAATAAATAAATAAATAATAAAAAGGTTTCAATCTTCAGTACTAACAATAAAAAACAAAAAATCTGTAGATAAGGACAAAGCCAGGAAACAGTGGCCAGATAGAGACGTCAAGGCTCCTCCAAACAACTGGAACGTGCCGAGGCCATGGCAGCTGTAGTTCTCCATCTGGCTCCAAAGGCTCCCGTCCTCGGGAACCGAGAGGGCATTTCTAATCAGCCGGGTCTCTTGGGAAGCAGAGAGAAGGTGTTTTGCAGCCTGCTTATCATCTCCAGCCCCCCATGGGGCCAGGAAAGCTCTGCTTCAACTGAAATATAGGCTCCGTCCTCCTGGTGCCAGACTCCTGGCTTCCAAGAGGCAATGTTTCCAGGGCTGGACCAGCCCACATCCCGACTCTCCTCCAACCTCCCCACCCGGAGCAGACAGCCGTGCTCAGGAACCACGCGTCTCTCGTGGGGTGGGTCTTTATTTGGGGAGTATGACGAGAAGGAAAAAAATGGGAAGCGTCCCCAGGGAGACAGTGATCCAGCCTCCTCTCCCTCCCCCCCCTTCTTCACATTAAAGTCCTATCTGACAGCCTACCCCACAGAGAAACCTCATAGGAATTAAGATATTCCAGATATTCTTAGAAAAATGAAATATTGAAGAATGGCTTCCTGAGCTGATAATGGTGGTACATTTGAAAAATAGACCGGAGTGTCGTGTCTAAAAGCCTGAAGTCATAAAAGGCGTTATGAATGGATGGAGTGGGAACCTCTACAAGCCGACTTCATTGATGTCACCGTAAACGATGAACGCTGTCACTCTTTTTTATATATAACAAGAAGATAGGCCGCTGCATCCAGATCTCATTGTAGAAACTGTCAGGCTCACTGAAACGGCATTGCAGGAGCTATTTATGATGATAGGAGGCAAAATACAAGGTTAAGAGATCTTTATCTGCTGTCTATGGAAATGCGCTTCCACACCGAGGCGGTCCGGGAAATAACCTCTGGCTAACCCAGGACATCGGGGGAGCTGGGGAGTGAGATTAACCAGCAGAGGCAGGGCCCATCCAAATGCTGTTCCTGTTCACTCCCAATGCCTCAGCCTCCTGAACACAAAGGTGCATTACCAACTTCCGCCATTAAAATAACAAACAAACAAACAACACACATACACAAGTGATCCAACCCAAACTGCTCTAACCCTAACCCTTCCAGAAGGCAGGGAGGCTGCTGGGAACAGCTGACAGCCAGGGTTTACATCCCCCAGCTACCTTTGCCTCTAGTGTGGCCCTGGAACTGGTCACCAAGGATGTAAGTAGAGTGAGGTGGCCATTTCCAGGCCCCTGTCTTAACTTTCTTTTTTTTGGGGGGGGGTAGGAGAGGAGTGTACAAGAGGTTATACCCAGAGGCATTCTACCTCCAAGCTATACCCCCAGCCCTAATTTTTCTTTTTCTTTTTCTTTTTTTGGTCATACTGGGGACTGAATCCAGGGGCATTCTACCTCCAAGCTACATCCCCAGCCCTTTTTATTTTTTGTTTTGAAACAGGCTCTCCCTAGATTGCTGAGAGTCTCACTACATTTCTGAAGTTGTCCTCGAACTTGAGATCCTCCTGTCTCAGCCTCCCAGGTACTGAAATTCCAGGCGTGCGCCACCAAGCCAGCCTAATTTATTTTTTATTTTCAAACAGAGTCTCACTAAGTTCCTGAAGGACGTCACTAATTTTTTGAGGTTGGCATCAAACCTGAGATCCTTTTGTCTCAGCCTCCCAAATACTGGGATTACAGGCATGCACCACCACACCTGGTTAGTCCCCTGTTTTTGGTGGTGTTGTTTGGTTTTTTGCTTGTTTGTTTGTTTTGCAGTACTGGGGATCCAACCCAGGTGCTCTACCTCCAAGCTACACCCCCAGCCCTATTTTTTATTCTTTATTTTGAAACAGGGTCTCACTAAGTTGCAGAGGGCCTCACTAAGTAACTGAGGCTGGCCACGAACCTGGATCCTCCTGTCTCAGCCTCCCAAGTACTGGGATTACAAGCATGTGCCACCACGCCCGGCTCGTAATTGTGCTTTATGTATATGAGAAGTAAACTTCTATTCACTGCTGAGCCAATTGAAAGGTGGGGCTTACTTGTTACAGCAGCTCCTCTTATCCTTACTAGTACACTTAGTACCTTCCTAAGGTTCTTCCCATTCACACCATGAATGGGAGGAAATGTGATGTAGCAGCCACCAACAGGGATGGAGGTAAGACCTGCTTCTGCGCCCTTGATGATTTTGTGACTTGCAATACCTTGAGGGAAGTTGCTTACTCTTATGGCCTCCATAGTCATTTTTGTAAAATGATTATTTTAAAACTCCTGAGCCTTATGCACCATACCCAAAAGGTGGAAGCGACTTGAGTGTCCATCGACAGATAAACAAAATGTGGGAGAGACACACAATGGAGTATGATGCAGCCTTAAAAAGGAAGAAGACATATGCTGAGTGAGGTAGGCCAGTTGCAAACAGACAAAATACTTTATGATTCCACTCTGGGAGGTTCCTAGAGTCATCAAATTTATAGAGACAGCAAGTAGCCTGGGGGAGCAAGGGCCGGGAGCTGTTTCATGGAGACAGAGTTGTAGGGTGGGAAGATGAACTCTGGAGATGGATGGTGGTGATTTTAAAGGTCAGTGTGGCTGGGCGTGGTGGCACACGCTTGTAATCCCAGTACTTGGGAGGCGGAGACCGGAGGATCCGGGTTCACAGCCGGCCTCAGCTACTTAGTGAGGCCCTCCACAACTTCGTGAGACCCCGTTTCAAAATAAAGGATAAAAAATAGGGCCGGGGGTGTAGCGCGGAGGTAGAACGCCCCTGGGTTCAATCCGCAGTACCGCAAAAAAAAAAAAAAAAAAAAGTCAGTGTGAATGCATTTGATGCCACTGGATTGTACACTCAACAGGTTAAAATGGTAAACTTCATGTTATGTATGTCAGGGACCAGCTGTGGTGGCAGGGGAGGTTTCAGTGGTGAGATCCCCAGAGGAGAAAGCACATGGAGCAGCCATCAGGAGAAGAACAACAGCAGCTTTAGTCTACAGGCCTGTCCCTTATATAGGGTTCTAGACAAAATGGCGTGGCGTGTGCATGAGTATTGTATTTTACCTAGTCATATCTGCAGCTGCACGGATGACCTGCCTAGTCATGCTTACATAACTAAGTGCTCATCTACGGCTGTGCAGAGTGAGCAGAGTCATGTCCTCACCCCGCCTGTACCTCCTCTGGGCCCCACACTCCACCCTCTACAGGGTGGTGGTGCAGGACTTGACCCAGGAGCATTGCATTGGTCCCAAAGACCACAACAGCAATAGAGGGCACAACAGGTGACTATTAGTCCTCCAGCCACACAGGCGAGGACAGTCAAAACCCATCTCCAGGAGGACCCCGGTGAGTTGCCTCAGATTGTAAGCGGGTTCTCCTGTAAGGTCTGAATAGCCTATACTTCCGCATCCATCTTCACTAGGGCTTGTTGTAACTGCTGCTGGTGGTCTGGCATGTATACACAGCACTCTACATGGAGGAGAGCAGAAGTTCCACCTGGGCAGCAGTGAGCATATCTAATGCCGTTCTATTCTGCAAAACCATCTTCTGCATCTGGGTGTTTTTGTCCATTAAAAGATAAAAAGCCCAACATGATGTATGTAAAGCTTCTGCAACATGTAGGGCTAAGGCTTCTACCTGTAGCTCTACATCTATAGTACCACCACCCGGAACAAACAGGGCTAAAGGGTAAAACTACCACACAGCCCAGTGCACGTGGTGCCAGTGGTGATATGCAAGGTCCCGATTATTAGGCTTATGGGGAAGAGTCGGAAGTATGAGTCCCTGTGTATACAGCCTTCCTCAGGTGTACCTTCTGTCCAGTGGGCGGGGAGGTACAGCCAGCCATAATGTCCACAAACCCAGAGATAGCCATCCAGGAGGAAAACGGTGGGCTTGGTCCCTATGAGTTTCCACTTATCCCACCACCAGTTGGTATCCAGTAAACAAGTGGCATCCTGACATAGTTCTTGGGGTAACCATCCAGTAATTTAACTAGTTGCAGACCAGTTCACCCATTCTATACAAAAAGATGCTATGCTTGCAAGATCTACGTGTTCCCCTGTTAACCAGCCCCACCCATTTTCTGTGGCATATCCCAACAAGGTGGGGAAGGGGGGCATTATTATGGTCTCAGTGCAACAAGTCCTCTATTATATGACACCATTCATCCCGTTCTGGGTTGCTGTGGCTCCAGGTTGGTAAGGTAGTCCGATTGTCTGCAGTAGCAGGGGCAATTTACCCACTGGTAGCTTCCATTGGTAGCTCGGTGCTGACCCAGCAAAGGGAGGTGTTGTTGTACAGTCTTGCAAAGGTGTGTGCTCAGGAAAGCAGCAGAGTATGTAGCTGCTCAGACAAAGGGCTACTAGAAAACCATGCTCATTTCTCTAAGTATGTGCCCTACTTCATCAGAGTGGGCATTTGGGCTATCCCTGTCCAGGAGGCCCAAGTCCAGGACCTCAGCCAGGCTTCAATAGGGTAGGTGGTCTGCACCATCATTGACCCAGTACCTGTAATGGGTTCACAAGCTAAGATGGCAGCATATACAGTCACTAACTGTTTTTCAGTGAGAGTAGTGCTCCTCTGCCCCTCCATAACTGTGACCAAAATCAAATTGGGCTATTTCTAGCACCTTGTTTCTGCCATAACCCCCATCCAAAACCTGCATCATC
Organism: Glis glis; assembly: GCA_004027185.1. Classification (NCBI taxonomy): domain Eukaryota; kingdom Metazoa; phylum Chordata; class Mammalia; order Rodentia; family Gliridae; genus Glis; species Glis glis. Next base: position 6,928 of record PVJS01014717.1, on the reverse strand, counting down.
CACTTGGACTGTTAGCAGGAAAGGAAGGGTAGGGTCTACCCGCAGAGTTTGTGCCTGTGTCACCACCCTCTTGGTGACAGTAAATGCATTTTCCATTTCAGGTGTCCAATCACAAGTTGCCCTCTTATGAACAAGGCAGTGTAAGGGGTGCATAAGCATAGCCAAGAGAGGTATAAACATTCGCCAAAATCCCAAAGACCCATATACATCTGTAACTGACCATTCCTGGTCGAGGATAGGTTTGTATCTTGTCTACCACTGCTTTGAGTATCACCTTTCTCTTATCCGACCAGAAAACTGCCAAGAATTTGACAGATCCCTGGACCTTGTCCTCATAGACAGCCCACCCCATTCCTGGATAGTGGCTCGGAGGCTGCACGCAGCTGCTTCTACCTCTGTAAGAGAATCAGAGGTTAGCATAATATCATCAATAAAATGGTACAACCGTATAGCCTCAGGCTTCCACTAGGAAGCTAAATCCTATGCCACCAAACCATGATGGAAGGTGGGACTATGTAGGTATCCCTGGGCCAATACCAACAAGGTTCATTGCCGCCCTTCCCAGGTGAAAGCAGATTGTTCTTGGCTTTCCATGGTAATGTCAATGGAGAAAAAGGTATTTGCTAAGTCTATAACATAATGGGACTGTCCGAGTTCATGTGAGGTGATCCATCAGTTCTGAAAACTTGGGTACCACTGCATGCAAGGGCGGTGTCACTTTAGCTCTCAGTAGTCCACTATCATGTGCCAGGAACCATCAGGTTTTCTCAATGACCACACAGCAGAGTTAAATGGGCTATGAAACAGTTGGATTACCCTTGCCTCTTTTAGCTTCAGTATCGTTTGTCCAATTTCCTCATGCCCCCCTGGTAATTTGTACTGCCATATATTCACAATCCTCATGGCTTGGGGGAGTTGGAAGGGAGCATGATGGGGATGTCCTCTAGTAATTGTCTTTACCACGTGCACCCATAGCCGGAATTCTGCAATAATTGTCTGCACAGTCAATCCCTGTAACACATTCATTTCCAGAATATACTCAACTATGAGATACATATACGTCATATTGCTCTTAGGAGGCAGGTGTCTGATTCTCAAAATCACCAGGGCATGTTGAACTATAATGAGACGACCTCAGGTCAGCTGGTTCCCCCACTAGCCAGGTACCCCAGACAAGTCCTTAGTCTGAGAGAAAATCACAACTGGTGTGCCACAGCACCACCAGAAACATACAGGCGACCTGTCTGTTGCCTCTTAGTACATCAACAGGATGTCTGGCTCCAGTGCCTCTAAAGCCTTCCAGACTTTTTCCAGCTGGAGACAGATATCGTCTCAATCCTCTGGCGGGGTCCACACCACCAGATATTCCACTACCAGGAACCACAGGGAGGCCGGGGGCCACATTTCCTGCACCTTGGGTTGTTCCTCTCAGGAATGCTCCTCCAAAGAGGCTCTCGGGGCACTCACCTCATCCTGCTGACTACGCCAAGTATCGGGCCAGCTGTGGATTGCAGGGGAGTTTTTAGCAGTGAGATCCCCAAAGAAGAAGGTACGCAGAGTCGCCATCAGGAGAAGAACAACAGCAGCTTTAGCTTATATAGGGTTCTGGGCAAAATGGCACACATCCACCTGCGCATGACATTCGTGTGTGTGTTGGGTTTGCCTAGTCACATCTGCAGCTACGTGGGATGACCTGCCTAGTCATGTTTATACAACTAAGCACTCATCTGCAGCTACAGGAGGTGAATGGGGTCATGTCCTCACCACCGGCCTGTACTTGCTCTGGGCCCCCACAGTATATTTGACCAAAATATTTTAATTAAAAAAAATTCTGACCCTATGGGGTTAATGTGAATACTAAATCAAATAATGTATGTAAAGTGCTTAGCACAGTGTGACAGCATAATCCCAGCCCTGGATATGTGATAACTAGGATAGATTAAGTACCTACTATGTGCTGGCACCGTGCCAAGTCCTGGGGCTCCCATGGTGAGTGGGGATTATTCCTGCCCTCACAGCACTGGAGAGGAGAGGACAGCCAGATCAGGAAGCAGACCATAGGCCCAGGCACATGCTAAAAGAAGTGAGTGCTAGGCAGGGACTGGGAAGCGCACAGGAGGGCTCCCACTCGGCCTGCCAGGCAGGGGAGGTTTCCTGCTGGGACCCAGAGCCTGCTGGAAGCACAGCAAGCAATTTGCTCAGGGTCCTCAGTGTGGCCTTCAATGTTCCTGCCCAGTGTTCCCAGGCCCAAGGGCCAGGCACTCTTCTAACCCACATCCCTAGCCCCGACCCAGGAACATAGACACAGTAGGTACTCAGGGTTTCTGTGTGTGTGTGTGTGTGTGTGTGTGTGTGTGTGTGTGTGTTTAATTCTCTGTTGTTCTCACAGAGTTCTCAAGTTTGTGGCATTTCTGAAAGGCAAGATTGCTATTTTCTTCTTTGTTTTTGTTTTTGTTTTTGTGGTAGTGGGGATTGAACTAAGGGGCATTCTACCTCCGAGCTAAGCCCCCATCCCTTTTTACTTTTCATTTTGAAACAGGATCTCGCTAAGTTGCTGAGAGTCACACTAAATTGCTGAGGCTGGCCTCAAACCTGTGATCCTCCTGTCTCAGCCTCCCAAATACTGGGATTACAGGCATGTGCCATCATGCCCAGCTAAAATTGCTATTTTCAAATCCAAGTTTTAGAAGGAAAAGCCAGATGAAAATCTAGATATACAAAGACAGACCATTGCTGACAACCCTCCTAACTCAGGACTTACAACTCCTAAGGCACGAGAGAAGTATCACCATAAAAGACCGCCCAGATGTCCATCAGGCCTGACAAAAAAAAAACAGGACTTGGCCCTCAGGGCTCACAGATGGGTGGGACAAACGATTATGATTCTGTGGGAAAATGCCCCAAAGGGGAAGCAGGGTGCCATGAGGAGTGTGCTCATCCCTCTCTGGGTTGAATGGGCCCCAGTGATCCTTGGAGGCACCTCCTGCCCTCACCCTCAGCACCTCGGGCAATCCAGCAGGGAGACTTAATTCCAGAGCATGTCTCCCTACAGGGGGCGCTGTCACAAGAATATGATCACCTCCATCCAGCCATGCCTGAAAGAAGCAAGGTGCCTCTGCTTTGGGTACCCTGAGCCAACATACTCCCCCTTCACCTGAGACCATCTGCGTAGCTTCTACAGCTTGCATCAGTATCTGTCTCTCAGTGGGCACAATGGCACAGGCCTGTAATTCCAGCTACTCTGAAACCTGAGGCAGGAGGATCACAGGTTCAAGAATAGCATGGGCAATGTAGCAAGACCCTATATCAAAATAAAATAAAATAAAATAAAATAAAAAGAGCTAGTGAGCCAGGCATGGTGGTGCACGCTTGTAATCCCAGTACTTGGGAGACTGAGACCAGAGGATCCAGGTTTGCAGCCAGCCTCAGCTACTTAGGGAGGCCCTCCGCAACTTAGTGAAACCCTGTTTCAAAATAAAGAATAAAAAATAGGGCTGGGGGTGGAGCTCGGAGGTAGAATGCCCCTGGGTTCAATCCCCAATATAGCCAAAAAAAAAAAAAAGAGCTAGTGATACAGTTCAGTGGTAGAGTGCTTGCCTAGCCTGCGCAAGGCCTTGGGTTTGATCCTCAGTACCACAAAATGCATACGTCTCTTCCCCTCCCAGTCTTATATGTGCCTTGTTCAGCTCCCAGGAACCTAGCTCAGGGCCTGTGAAAGCATTGCACATAGCTATTCAACAAATGGTCACTGTGGTACACACCTGTAATCCCAGTACTAGGGAGGCTGAGACAGGAGGATTGCAGGTTTGAGGCCAGTCTCAGCAACTTAGCAAGATCCTCTTAACAATTTAGCAAGAACCTGTTTCAAAATAAAAAGGACTGGGGTTGTAGCTCAGAGGTAGAATGCCCCTGGGTTCAATCCCCAGGGGTACTGCAAAAAAAATTGATTCACATTTTGAGAGTGATCCAACCATCATGGTTTTCCCAGGACTGAGAGCTGTCAGTACTAAAAGAGGGACAGTTCAGGCAAACCAGAATGGTCGGTCACCCTAGATTGGCTCCATCTCCCCATCAGCCCCCAGTCCCAACTGTTGGATACACCTGCACTTCCTGGGAGGGGGGATGGGCGACAGAAGGCCCAGCGAGGAAGGGCCAGTCTCTGGAGCCAGACCTGGGCCCCTCAAGTCCATGCACTAAATCCATGGCCAGGCCCAAGTCCCTCCCTTCTGGGAACACACAGCTGCCCACGCTCAGACCTGTGCCAAAGCGGAGCTCCACAAGCATGCACTGGGCAGGGTCATTCCAGAAGAAAGACAAGCCAGAAGCATTCCGTCCACAAATGTGGCACTCCGAAGGGGACCACTTACTACAATTTCCAGGAGCACCGCTGGCGTCTCCACAACCAGCAGGAGGGTCCCCCCCGCCCGGGAGTATATTATCTGCAATTTGATATTGAGAGAGAAAGGGTTGTGTTCAAGAAGTTTCTAGAAAGCAAGATTCTCTCTGGCTTCTTGTTTCACCAGCCTCGCCTAAGTCCAGTTCAAGACTAGGAGAAGAGCTCATTTCACACTCCCCTCCAGACACTTAGGGCATCTCTCCCAGCCGCAGGCCCCAGAAACAACTCAGCCGGCATATATGGCCAGGGCGTCAGCCTCCGAGGCTGGGGGACAATCTGTCTGAGGGGAGAGGGGGCAGATGCTGTTGTTTTGAGCAGACAGACAGGAAATGAGTTGTGGATTTCCTGCTGGAAACCTTTGCCGCAGAAGAGAACTGAATTCCCCCACTTGCAACGATCTCTTTCTCTCGCTTTCTCTTTCTGTCAATATGCTATTATCTCCAGCGACTCCTGCCCTCCCAAGAAAAATGAGGCAGGAAATAGACAATATAATAGGAAATGTGGCAAATGCACGTTTCCTGTCAACAATATGCCTTACTAATAGGTCGTCAGATGAGTATTTTATTAGAACAACGATTATGACAGCTACAATATTTCCAGAGACAAACTAGGGTGGATCTGAGTGAGAGGAATGTGGGAAGAGCTTTGCCAAGACACAGCATGGGCCTGGGGCTTGACTGTGGATCTGGGAGCCAGGAAGCAACCCGTTCTAATCTTAGATCTGGCTCCGAGAGATGTGTGGCCGTGTGCCTGGACACCGATCCTCTCTCCCCTCAATGGCCTGAGGGTGATGACGCGCCCCAGTCTCCTTCCCCCAGGCCTGTGCAAAGCAGCCCCCACAGCCTGACTGTTCCTCCTGGCTCAGGCTCTCAATCATCGGGTGGCTGGGTTCTGTCTGGAACCAGACAGGTTCCCTGCCGCACTCCCGCCGAGCTGGGGCTCCAAGCCCAGACCCATTTCAGCCTGCCCAGCAGCCCACAAGGTGGATGGCATCCAGGGATGCAGAGGCCTTGACAGTGCAGGGGGAAGGGGGCTGGAAGGGTCAGAGGCTTCGCAAATGCCATGGCTCGAATGTGTCCCCCAACATTCTCAGGTTACAAGTGTCCCTCCCAGGGGGGCTTGGGTGATGCGGGTGGGGCCTAACAGCAGGTGCAGGAATATCATTATCTCAGGAGCAGGCTTGTTATAAAAGCAAGGCAGAGCCCCTCTTGCACTCTTGCCCTGGCCTCTGTGTCCTTCTGCCCTCTGCCACAGGATGACACAGCGCGAGGGCCCTCGCCAGACGTCCCGCCATGCTCTAGGGCTTTCTACCTCCAGAACTGTTAGCCAAATAAGTTTCTTTTCTTTGTAAGCTACGCAGTCTCTGGTATTTCATTACAGCGGCCCCAAGCGGACTACAATGCTAGGCTTCCTTTTCTATCTTTGGTGGCTCCCCTATGCCTCTGAGCGCAGCGGTGAGGGGCCCACTCACAGAGCTGAATTCAGGCACCAGGCCCTTGACCTCGAGCCCATGCAATATTGTGGAAGTTCCTACCACAGTCCAAAATATCATTTGTGTGGGGGGTTTTTGTTTGCTTTGGTTTGGTTTGGCACTAGGGATTGAACCCAGGGGCATTCTACCTCTAAGCTACACCCCCAGTCTTTTTTTTTTTTCAGTACTGGGGATGGAACCCAGGGATAGTCTACCTCCGAGCTACGCCCCCACCCCTATTTTTTATTCCTTATTTTGAAACAGGGTCTCACTAAGTTGCTGAGAGCCTCGCTAAGTAGCTGAGGCTGGCTTTGAACCTGCGATCCTCCTGTCTCAGCCTCCCAAGTACTGGGATTATAAGCATGTGCCACCCCATCCGGCTTTTACTTTTTATTTTGAAGCAGGGTCTTGCTAAGTTGCTGGGGCTGGCCTCAAACCTGAAATCCTCCTGTCTCAGCCTCCCAAGTCCTGGGGTTGCTGTTGTGTATCACTGCACTCAGCATTCATTCATGTGGTTTCTGATGTATGTCCATCTCCCCCAAAGGACAGTGAGTTCCAGGGGTGGGAGGGCAGAGCCAATCAAGATTTGCTCATCACACTTCCTGGAGTCTACAGCAGCTCCTGGCACCTAGTAAGCACTCCAAATGAATGAATGAATGAATGAATGATGCTTGTGGTTGAGCAACTGCCCTGGTTGGCGCCCAACTCTCTTACCATCTCCCTCACATGCGGTACTAAAGTCTACCATGTGTCCCCAGCTCAAACACTCAGAATTCAGTTTCCTTTTGCTTCCTAAAACACAAGGTGAGGCTTCCTTCTCCTGCCTGAGGGGCACCCAGGGTCCAGAAACCAGTGCGCACTGTGTCTTCTGGGCCTCTGTGAATCAACATGCTGGAAGGTTCTTTTGCTCAGGAGAGGTGGGACATAGCTTAGAATTTAAAAGAACAACTAAGCCGGGCCTGGTGGCGCACGCTTGTAATCCCAGTACTTTGGAGGCAGAGACCGGAGGATCCAGGTTCGTGGCCAGCCTCAGCTCTCTCTCTCTCTCTCTCTCTCTCTCT